>NCQV01111426.1:0-13083 GCA_002740545.1 Lophocereus schottii | reverse complement strand
GTTAGGCCTGTTTGGAGATCATGTTTGGATCAACAATACTTGGACAGATTTTTATACTGGGATTTGCCATTATCAAAACTAAATATCTCAACAGACTAGTATTGTGACCAAATTTTATTTTAAAATAGTGACAAAATCGGTCTCAGATTTTAATAAAAATAAGTCCTTAATTTTAAATTAAATGAAAAAGTTTGTTAATTTTTGAAAAATTAAAATTTATGACTGATTTTATATCGGTGTGAAAATCGATCATAAAATGTGACTGCATTTCATACTACTTAACTTGCGGTCATAAATTTCTCGTGGCCTTCTATTGGTCATAAAATTAGTCACAAAATGTGACTGTTTTCAGGCGGTCACAAAAAGGCGGTCACAAATTGCATTATTTCTTGAAGTGACTCATCCAATTTCTAGTATAAATTATTCAATTTTAACAATTACAATTTTAAGGTCATTTGCATAATGTCATATTAGCCTACAAGGTCTAATATTCATTTGAGATAGCAAATTAAACTAACGTAATCAACATGATTAAATAATAGTACTAGAATGCATAAGTAGCTTAAGATCAAATTTACACTCGAAATTATGCCATCAAAGAGACAAAAGTTACCCCAAAAGAAATTAGCAAATAATATTATTATTAAGGATCAATCTTAATCATAGAAATGAGTAGTTTAGTCGACCATAGTGAGTGAAAACACTATGATAATTAGTATATTTCACTACTTGTGTCCAAACTTTTGTACTCAATTACAAACTAATGAAGTAAGCGCTCTCAAATTTGACTCATAAATGAGATAAGAAGAGAAGAGAAAAATAGCTAACAAGCTTATTTTCTTCCAAACCCCTCAACCCAAATGATTTTGTCTTACAAAATACTCTCAACTCTCTAAAGAAAAAAATAGAAGACGGATGGTAGAATGCTTGGTTGAATAGATGAGTGTGTGAATGGTTTGAGATAAGAGGATGGTGTGGTGTGGTGAGAGAAGAGGGAAGCCATATATATAGATGGTGATAAAGGTGATGATAATGATGAGGGAGTGTGGGATGATGGTGGTGAGGATGATGATAATGATGGTGATGAAGGTGATGATAATGATGAGGGAGTGTGGGATGATGGTAGTGAGAGTTTTCTTGGGCTTGAGCTTTAGGTATTACACATGTGAGAGCTTCAAGTGGAATTAATCAATTCCACCCAAATTCTTCATTTTTATTCTACCTAAAAATCACATAAATATACATTATTTATTCGTAAAAATATATTTCAAAGACTTGAAAGTAGGTAAAATAAAAGAGAAAATTACATATAAAATATGAATTATCAACTCCCTCACACCAAAACTTTGCTAGTTCTCGAGCAAAGAACAACCATAATGCATAAGTTCACTTAATCCATCAAGTAGAATAAGATTAAGGAAGAAAATCAAGTGATCCAACTATCAATGCCCGCTTCACATCACATATTTCAATTCACTACCAACCCACAACTCATTATAAAACACTTCTAATTCCAACTAAGTCAGTAGGCCAAAATTCAAGCAAATTAAACACATAATGACACCATTTGGTAAACCATAGGGGTAAAACTTCACCTCACATAACAAAAATTACAAGAGCATCTTTAAAATCAAGTCCCCAATGCCAAGTCACATGATTAACTCTTTTCTCTCCTTTTTTTTTTTTTAAGATCTTGAATTTGTCAAAAGCTACTTGATTCCATGCGCTTTCTTAAGTGGATAAAGATATGAGTAAAGATGACACTCAGAGAAACACTTAGTACATATTCAGGCGATGAAAGATATGGATAAAGATAGAACCTGATCATGGGTACCGGAATCAGAACTTGAATAATTCAATTTATTTTAATTATTGATTGAAAAGTCAAAGGGGAACTCAATGCTTATCAAATATTCAAGATGACATTGAAAATTGGGTTACATCTCAAACTCAAAATCGACTACATAATGACATTGACACAGCAAAAATGTTGGCCTCCAACTAGTTAAAGCTAGAAATAATCTCTAATGAACATAGATCGTATGAATCAAATCTACATAATACGAGTAGAACATGCATAATCATAGCACTCAAGCTCTTCCCAAAATCAAATTCACCCAAAGATTTTCAAGTTTAAATTTCCTCAAAATATTCAAGTTGCCTTCCCCCCACACCTAAACCTTGCATTGCCTTCAATGTAGAAAACAATAGGACAGAGGGAAATAGAGAAAAGAACAACATAACCTGACAGTACGAGGAAATCATATCCATATAAGCCCAATAAGCTGCCTCCCAACTTTCCCAAAAAGATTGGGTTGCCTCCAAATAAGTGCTAAGTTTTGTGTCTTCAGCTAGACAAAGTCCCACCCACTAAGCATAGTAGACAGGGTCTGCTAGATTGATGGATTCAATCAAACCAGGGTCAACATCATGAATCACAACAAGTTTCAAACATTGACCATTTACCATAAGAATTCTACCATCTTCGGGATCCATAATTTGAGCTGCCCTAGAGGGAAACACTTGTTGGGCAACAAAAGGACCACCCCATCTAGATCTCAACTTGCTAGGAAATAGCTTAAGTTTGGAGTTAAAAAGCCAAACCTTCTGATTAGGTTCAAAAGATTTACGAGGGATCATTTTATCATGAAAAGCTTTGGTTTTGGCTTCATAAATCTTAGCATTCTCATAGGCTTCATTATGCAATTCATCTAATTCATTCCATTGAAGCCTACGGTTAGAACCTGCTTGTTTCATATCAAAATTAAAAGCTTTAATAGCCCAAAAAGTAAGGTGTTCTAATTCAACTGGCAAATGGCAAGCCTTACCAAAAATAAGTCGGTAAGGAGACATCCCAATGGGAGTCTTAAAAGTTGTATGATAGGCCCAAAGAGCATCATGTAATCTTAAAGACCAGTCTTTCCTATTGGGTCGAACCGTTTTCTCAAGTATAGATTTAATCTCATGATTAGACACCTTAACTTGACCACTAGTTTGATGATGATAAGGAGTAGCTACTCGATGAGTCATAGAATAATTTCTAACCAAAGCCTCAAAAGATCGATGATAGAAATGACTACCTCCATCACTAATGAGAGTTCTAGGATTCCATATCAACAGAATATGCACTCTGTCACAAACTTAACCACAACCTTATGGTCATTGGTCCTAGTACCTTGAGCTTCCATCCATTTTTACACATAATTAACAGCAACCAATATGTATACGGAGCCAAAAGATGGGGAAAGGGACCCATGAAATCAATACCCCACACATCAAATATTTCAACAATCAAAATAGGGGAAAGGGGCATCATATCACGATGGAACAGGGCACTCGTACGTTGACAACGCTCACAAGTAAGACAGAATCAGTGAGCATCACTAAACAGAGTGGGCCAGAAGAACCCACTTTGTAGGACTTTAATAGCTGTCCTACAACCTCCAAAGTGACCACCACAAGCATAAGAGTGACAAACAGTGAGAATAATATGAATTTCACTCACAAGGACACATCTACATACCACTTGGTCAGGGCAATCTTTAAAAAGATAAGGGTCTTCCTAATAGTAATATTTTACTTGCAAGAAGAACCTATCTTTCTTTGTGTGGACCAATGAGGAGGAATCTTTCCAGTCGCAAGGTAGTTCACAATGTGAGCAAACCAAGGGAGAATAGTGTGTGGCACACCAAATAGTTGTTCATCAGGAAAGAGGTCAGAAAATCCAATTAAATCATTAGTACATTCAATAAGGATTCTGGACAAGTGGTCGTAACAGAATTTTCAGAACCTTTTCTATCTTTTATTTCAATATCAAACTCTTAGAGCAACAAAATCCATCTAATGAGTCTTGGTTTAGTGTCATTCTTAGCCAATAAGTGTCTTAACGCAGCATGATCAGCAAACACAATCACTTTTAAACACAAAAGGTATGGACGGAATTTATCAAGTGCAAATACAACAGCTAGCAACTCTTTCTTAATAGTTGAATAATTCTTTTGAGCATCAGTAAGAGTTCTACTAGTATAGTAAATGACATAAGGCATTCTATTCACCCTTTGACCAAAAACAGCCTCAATAGCAAAATCAGATGCATCACACATAATCTCAAATGGCAAAGAAAAATCAGGCGGTTGCACAACAGAGGTTGACACCAATGAAGATCGAAGCTTCTCGAAAGCTTTCATACAAGACACATCAATCACAAGAGAAGCATCTTTAGTGAGGAGATTAGTAAGTGGACAAGCAACTTTACTAAAATCCTTAATAAACCTCCTATAGAAACCAGCATAGCCAAGGAAAGATCTAACTTACTTCACAGAAGAAGGCACAGGCAGATTAGAAATCAAATCAACCTTGACTTTATCAACCTCAATCCCTTTTATGGATACTTTGTGACCCAACAAAAGCCCTTCTTAGACCATGAAGTGACTTTTTTCCCAACTCAAAACAAGATTTACTTCTTCATATTTTTTAGCACAGTGGATAAATTAGCAAGGCACACACTAAAGGAAGAATCAAAAATAGAGAAATCATCCATAAACACCTCTAAGAAATTATCAATATAATCAGTAAATATGGCCATCATGAATCTTTGGAATGTGGAAGGCGCATTACACAATCCAAAAGACATCATCCGATAGGCAAAGGTACCTGATGGGCATGTAAATGTCGTTTTTCTTGGTCCTCAGGATAGACAGGTATTTGGTTGTAACCAGAATAACCATCTAAAAAGCAATAAAAACTCTATCCAATCAATTTTTTCAAAATCTAATCAATGAATAGGAGGGATAAATGGTCCTTTCTAGTTACAGAATTCAGCTTTCTGTAATCAATACACACTCTCCACCTTGTGGTTTGTCTAGTGGGAATCAATTCACCTTCATTATTCTTGACCAAGTTATGCCAGATTTCTTAGGGACCACTTGAACCGGACTAGCCCATTGACTATCAGAAATAGGGTAGATAATACCTACATCTGAAAGCTTTACTACTTCTTTCTGAACAACTTCTTTCATATGAGGGCTTAGTCTGCGTTGCATTTACCTAACAGGTTTACCATCGTCCGCTAAATGAATCTTATGCGTACAAATTGTAGGACTAATCCCTTTCAAATCAGCCACTGACCACCCAATCGCACCCTTATGATTAGATAAGACACGAATCAACTCTTCGTCATGATCACGAGATAAAAGAGAAGATATAATAACAGGTAGGGTTTCTTTGGGGCCCAAAAATACATACTCGAGTGAATCAGGAAGAGGTTTCAACTCAAGTTTAGGTGGGGATACAACAGAAGGTAGCATAGGAGAACTAGCCAAAGGGGGAAGGGGTTCATAAGTAGACACTCAAGAGGAAGACTCAAGATAAGGAGTGAAATTAAGAGTATAATCCATCTCATCTATTGCACTTCCTAAATCACACCATCTCAAATCTCCATAGGAAAGACACGTTCCCAAGGGATCACTACTCAGAATAGCAGGCAAAGATTCTTCAATCATTTCATCAATCACATTAACAAAGAAGCATTCAGATTTATCTTCAAACACAAGTTGAGCAGAAGTTTTGAAAATATTAAGCCTAACCCTCATGTTCATGACTGAGACATCTATCACTTCCGACCTACAGTTAATGGTAGCATTAGCTGTGGCTAGGAAGGGACGTCCTAAAATAAGAGGGATTTTGCTTAGAAGCATGACTAGAGTCCATGTCCAACACAATAAAATCAATAGGAAAGAATCCTTTATCAATTTGTACCAAAACATCTTCTATTCGCCCCCTAGGAGTCCTAACTGACCTATCAGTAAGCTGAAGGGTACAGTTGGAAAGTTTCAGTTCACCTAATCCCAACTCTAAGTAAATAGAATATGGTATCAATTTGACACTAGAACCCAAATTCAAAAGTGCCCTTTCAATTTTATGATTGCCAATATAACATGAGATGGTAGGGATACCAGGATCTTTGAACTTAGGTGGAGTGCCACATTTTAAAATCGAATTCACTTGTTCACTTAGATGAACCTTTTTAGACTTGTCATTTTTAGATTTCCTTTTAAAAGTGCACATGTCTTTAAGGAACATAGTATAAGTAGGGATTTGTCTAATCGCTTCCAAGAGAGGAAGATTTACCTTAACTTGCTTAAAGGTCTCTAGGATGTTATCTCTTTGCTTGTCTTTCCTAGAAGGGAATGGTGCACCCAAAGCTTTAGGGTAAGAAACCCTTGGCTTATATGTCATAGAAAAGTCAAACACAACAGGAGAAGGGGATGGATCATTCTCTTTCTCAGATTCGAGGTCACTCTCCAATGGCTTAAGTCTTCCTTTTTTATCATGTCCCTTCTCACTCACCTTGTTATCTACTTCTTTACCACTCCTAAGAACCATTACGGCTTCCGATTGTTCAAATTGTTGGCTTTTAGGGTTCTGTATGGGACAACTTGGAAGTTTTCCTTCTTCTCTTTTACCTACAGCTATGGCCAGTTGCCCAAGTTGCGTTTCTAACTTACCTATGGATTGTGAGTGGAAATCAACAATATGTAATTTAGACTCAATTTCCTGAACTTTAGAATCAACATTTTGCACCACAGAAGTCAAGGTACCAAAAGCAGAAATTATCTTGTCAATTTCAGAGCTTCCAAATGGAGCTGGATGGGAAGAAGGAGGAGCATTTTTAAAAACAGGAGGGGTAAGTCTACTGGAATGGGCCTGAGAATTCTCAACATTTTGAGACCTCCATGAAAAATTAGGATGATTCCTCCAACCATGGCCCTGGTGATCAACACTGATGGCCTTGGTGGCCTTTTCCTCTTCTGCTTCACTCTAATATCCTAAGATTATCCTTATGTCATTGACCTTATTGAAAAACAACTACCGAGTAAGAAATTAAGAAAAGCTTAGTGAATAAGAGAAGAAATGAACAAACTAACACGATCCTTAAGCGTATTTAACGATAAAAACATGAAAATGAGGTAATATCAAAGGATTTAAAATGGTGAAAATAGAGCTTTACAACTCCCCCATGCTTATATCTTGTTTGTCCCCAAGGAAGGCTAACTCATGACAAATTCAAAGAAGGAGATAAATCTTTGATCCTGCCCTCCTCAGGCGAGGTAATAAGAGCCACCCAATCAGACACAATCATGCATAAATGCAGCTAAATCAAGGTTTCAAGACATTTGCAATGGAACACATGCACCACCATCTAGAAATCACACTTCCTAAATGCAACATACTAATAACCCTATACCGAGTCACATAGCAAGACAAAGCATTCCTCAATAAGTGGTGAGTAAGATGACTAGTAGAGCCTTACTTTAGAATAAGTGGAATAGTCCTTTTAATGTGTTTGGAATATACGATATGGGTACACTCAAAACTGACCCCCACCATGCAAACTACCATCCTCAATTCTCCATGATAGAGGCAACATGCCCATCATGAGAGCTTTCAAAAGGGATTGCAATGAGGGTTAAGGTGAATACTAAAAAAGGAAGTCAATCCAGAAAAACTGGAGCTATTATCAAAAAGTTTAGGAAGGAAGAACATTTTCGCAGCATTAAGGTTCTAAACACTAACATCTCACTTCAATTAGAAATTAAGCACATATCCCACATAAGATAACTGAGGAAGGAGTTGCTACATGATTAGTAAATTAATAACTTTATCAAACACTTTATTCATAGCTTTTTTTCCTTCTTTTTTGCTTTTGTCATTTTTTCTTTTTCTTAACTTTTCATTTTTCTCTTCTATTTTTTAAAAATTTTTTCAAACAATGATATAAAAGGGATGCGAATGGGACAAGAAATACAAAATCTTAGCTCATAACTCTTTTCAATATCAAACCACCAAAAAGAAGGCCCAAGATGACCAACCATGAAAGCTTTCCCAATTTATTCTAAAGTGTGCTCCACTAGAATTGGGCATGGAAACAGGGAATACAAAACTCTAAAAGTTAATATTTTTAATTTACGAACAAAAGGATATTGTGATTTTACTTTTGAAACTTTATCACTAGTCGCCTTAGATTATTGTTGGTAGTTTAGCATTTCATAAAACTTAGGAGTTTAGATCAAGCCCAAAAAGCTCTTATACTTGACACAACCCACTGTCTTAATAAGGAAAATAATAAATTTTTATCTAATAAAATTTAGATTTTAATTATTCAATTTCCCTCCTAAAATTCAAAATTTTAATTTGAATTAATTAAAAATATTGGAAGGGATATAAACAACCGCCCTATATTTTCTACTTGCCCGTATGCCTACCCATGAGCCTCTTTCTTTCCTCTTAGATCAGCCAGAAAAAAAAGGCGTCATACAGTAGCAATCACCCCTCCCATTCTCAAGTCATTCGTTCTTGTCCCCACTCTTTTCTCATGTTGAGCCTCTCCTTGATGCATACTCACCGTAGTCGCCCACGACATCTAGCAACCATTGGCCACCTAGCCAGCAACACTAGCCGTTGGGCTTCCCTATGCCGACCACACCTCTTCCCCCTTGTTTCGTCTTTTGGGTTGAGTGGATGCACGATTATGGCTTTCTTCCAAGCCCAAGTGTGGAACATATTTGATTCAACTCGTTTAACCCTTTATCAATCTCCTTAATCCATATTTTTGAATTAAATTTTTAAATGTTGTGTTGAAACACACACACATCCTCCTTGTTCTTTCATCCCTATCTTCATGTAAAAACCTTAGTTGCTCACATTTATCATCATCTTTGGGTGTGCTTTGATTTTATTACGACTTAGTTGTAGTATTGGATGTGTGGGATAGATTAGGGAGGAGTTATGTGCTATATATTTAAACAAAACAATGACCTGCACTAACTCAACTTTGGAAATTTTTCCAGAATTACGTATCCATCCGAATGTCATAGACAAATTTAGATACATAAATTTATGTGTCTATTTTACTAGCAATTTTAATTATTAATTTTGAACTAAAGGTGAGGGCGAAGTAAGTTTTCTCCTGCATATGTCAAATCTTAACTTGAATCTGACTAGTTAGAAAAACACACAATTTCGAAATTCTTCTTGTTGTTTTGTTTAGTTGGCTAACAAACAAAGTTATAGTTTATATCAAGAAATTTCCAAATTACACTCATGGCTTCTGATCCAATATTTCTAAGACAAGCTATAACATCTGCAAGTTGGATCAGAAGACTAACCTGAAATTGCATATATGCCCTAAATTGTGAAATGTTTGTTAGCAGTCTTTTAATTAGGAAATAATTATTAAAAGTTATCTAGGGCTTGAAAATAAATAATTAGGAGATTAGTAGTGGAATTGTAACCATAGTGGCTTGCATGGCTATTGGATTGTAAAATCTTAGTTATGGGATTGTAAAGATTTACCTTAGGTTGGCCTATACCGTGACACACTATTTTGCAGCCCAACCCTCACTCCTCCTGGTTGCCCTTTTAAATGTGTTTTGGAGGTTTACACATTGTTTATTCGATGTTAGATTTCAAGGGGACTTTTTGTGTAAAACATCAACTGTAATATTTGATTTGATATGAATTTCTAAATATGCAATATTGTGTAATGATTTAATATTTATGATTAAGAAGTTCATGTTTAATAGTGGTTTTACCAAGTTGAAAGAACTTTCGACTATGATGGGTTGGCCTTATAGGAGCGAGATGGATGCACTCATAAGATGCCAAACATAAAAGGGAGAGATTAAAGTGGGTTGCAGGACAGTGCCTCCCAAGATCAGGCAAGGTTTACCTTGATATTGAGATAGGATGGTCTCCCCAAAAGCATGCAATTGTTTACGAACGTGCCATTCTAGATGGTGCTAAGTCATAGGTGCCACAAATTTAGAACCCGTGAGATTGTTTGGTGGAAGGCCATGAAACCCTATGATGGGTCACTCGCCTATAAAGTGACTTTGTGTTTTTGTTATAATAATGGTAAGGAATTTGCAGTTTGAAGATTTTGAAATGGTTAGGAACCTATTTTATCTTGAACTATTTGAAATATTCACCTCTCATCCCTAAACATTTGAAATGAATTTAAATAGTATTTTACTATTAGGAACAGGCATTATTGAGCTCCGTCACAGTTCAAAATGTTTAGTTTAAGTACTAGTATGCTGCATGGGCATGAGATATTAGTGAGGCCTAGTTGGAAGTTTAAGTCAAAACTTTCTTATTAGCATGGAATAAGTATTAGGTTGTCTAGTTGGCGAAGTTTGACCACTCCAATGTTTGACCCATTGACTTTGGATTTTGTCTTGTTATTTTAATAAAATTCCTTTGTGTCTTGTATTTCATAACCAAATGCAAATGTGACATCCAAATAGGTAAATCAGCTGCATTAAATAGGTTAAAGATTTGAAGGAAAACGAATTAGAATTTCCAGAAACCTTAGTCGAAGGCCCTCATGCATCTGTCTTTGTAATGTAACCCCACAAGTGTTGCTTGAAGGATTTGAAGTGACTATTTCTACGACCAAAGGGACACCTTCCTTTTCGAGGAGTCCATTCCTTACAACGTCACATTTAAGCATGTTCGCTGCGGAGAAGCCATAAGATAGATGACCTCCTCAGAAGTTTCTGAGGTGCCGTGTGAGGGAGGACAAAGCATATTCGAAAGACTTGTGGTAATCTGCGTAGCCAATCGTCGATCCTTAAAGTAGTTCTTGGCAACCTCCATGGCTAGGGTGTATAGATGCTATTAGAGCCAACCTATGACTCTGAGTTGATATAGTGGATGGGAGAGCCCTAACCAGTCAAGTAGCGGGGCAAAGATATTGGGATAGACGACCAGTCATATGAATGCTTAAGTCAATCAATTCATGAGGTACAATGAGGGCATTACGGTCGTGAAGTGTGGGTGAATGTACACCCCAAGCGTTGCTTAAAGGATTTGAATTGACTATTTATATCACTAAAGGTGCACCTTTACTTTCGGGAACCTACTCGTAAGAACTTCATAGTTAAGCGTGTTTGTCGTGGAGAAGTCTTAGGATGGGTAACCTCCTCGGAAGTTTCTCAAGTAGCGTGTCAATGAAGATAAAGCATACCAAAAAGGCTTGTAGAGATTTACGAGGTAGTCATAGATCTTTAAAGGTACTACTGAGGTACTACTGAAGTGGTTCCTTCTGGAGAGTGTACAATATGCGAATAATTAGGAATAGGGCAAGTAGGTGATGATTCAACCATTAAACATTGTTAATTAGCTTAATAACTTCAATTATTTTTGGTCATCTGGCTCTTGTACCAGATGAAAGAGGGCTTCGATTAGTACTAATGTGCAGAATATCACATGTACAAATTTTAATTTTTCAAAAGTAAGTTTGTAAGGATTGGGGTTAGATTTTCAAATATAAAAAGTTTTGAGTATTACATAAAAAATTCAGTAGTGATTTGTCCCCCAAAAGATTATTACACAATAATTCAATGGTCCTGACAGTTAACTTTTAAAAGAGTTAGTCTTGCAAATGAATACACCAAAGTTTTGATGGTCCCTAATGTGAATTGCCCTCGATTTCTTCACATAAATTTTTTAAACATTGTAGCTGGTGTTTCCATAATTCTTAATATATTTTTACCATCCTCATTTACTGAATCATACCAATCAGTTGTAATGCTAGAAAACCTATCCTCGATGTAATTGAAGAAATTTCCTGCAGTCAATGTGGTATTTAAATTCAAGACACTTTTCCTTCCTCTTTTATAATGCTCAAATATTTTTCTCCTATTACGAGTTTCATCGATGTTTAAGATGTATCCTGTTAGGCTAATTGGGTGTAAATTTCTTTAAAGGTCATAGTTTTCCTTCGGATAAACCTAAAGAAAAACTTATTTTTAGGTTCTACTAGAACATGTCTAGGTTCATAAACTAGAAGGTTCACCAAATTCTTGAGATTTAGGAACAACATTGCTAATTAGATTGGAGTTGATTTCATCTATGTTGAATTCCTTTCCAATCTAATTGATTTCATCAAACACTATTTTACCATATTTTTTATGTAGTTTCGATCTAATTTCTTTTAAAGGAACGACATTATGATCCTCTAGTTTAATTAGATTCATCTGCTGATATATTTCTTCTTCTAAATGGACATTATCCGTCTCTTCATTGTCATCAGCTAATACATTTTGTTTTTCAGCTGTTGCACCGATGATTTTGTTAATTCTTCATGTTTTATTCTTTATCAACCATATTTTATAAGTCCTCAAGATTATACTACTTATATTACATCTTCTTCTTCTTTCTCTGCTTTTTCGGATGATTTTTCAGTTACTTTTTCTCCTACTTCTTTTTAAGTTTTTAATATCATGTAAAGGAAATGGATTTTTGTTTTTTAGGTTCTAAAAAGGATATTTACGCTGAAATGTACGCTACTAAAATATAGACTTTTAACAACCACAAAATAATGACCATATTAAAAATGGTTGTTAGATAGTGCTATTAATGACCAATAAATTTAGCTGTCATTTAATTTCTTCAAAATGTAAATTATTAGACGAAAAGTTGTTGACATTGTCATTATTTGCATTTATATTGTCATCATTAATAACAACTTCAAAATTTTGTGGAGCCGCTTAAAACTCAAAGCAAGGAGGGAGTGGATGAAATCCTAAACATACTTGCCCTACTCCTTTGAAATAAAAAAGAATCCCAGAGAGGGTTTGTGATTATAGACCTAGCAAACGAGTAATTTGGGTCGGGTACGGATCGGGTCATAGTTCGGGTGGGGTAACTTTCGGGTCAGTCATGGTCGGGTTGGGTCCGGGTTTGGTTCGGGTTTCGGGTCAAATTCGGGCTAACCATGTTCGGATCGGGTTTGGGTTCGGTTCGGTTGGAGCTTAGCTCGGGTATGTTTCGGGTTATCTACGGTAACCCTATTCGGATCGGGTATGGGCCGAGTGTAATTTGAGTCGGGTGGGATTCGGTTCAATGTTCGGGTGGATGTCGGGTCGGGTGTAAATTGGGTTAGGTGTAAATTAAGTCGGGTTAATTTTGGATCAGTATATATTTTGATTTTGAATGTGCTCATTTCAAATAGTAAATTATAGCTAAAAGATAAAATTCATTTAATTAGACAAACCCATTTATTATATGTTTTTCTTT
>NCQV01111419.1:0-17327 GCA_002740545.1 Lophocereus schottii | reverse complement strand
TTGCAGGAGGATCGTATGTTTAGTGATGCTTTGCTCGTCAAAGATTCACCTTAAAGATGGACAATCGAAGGTCATTCTCCTCCAGAAAGGTGTAGTTCTTGTTGTACTTTGACTAGAAGATAGAGAAGTGGCGCTTGTCATTTAAGAACATCTTGTCAACATTGCTTATGCCAGGTCCGGCTCCATTGATGACTTGTTAGATGAGAAGCTCATCGAAGGGGGGCATGGTAACAATTGCGAGTGAAGGAGATCAAAAGTGAGTAGGAAGGGGAAAGAGAAAGTAGAAGAGAGGGGGCAGAAGCCATTAGAAGATTTGGAGCAATACACAAAAGGATAGAGAAGCAAAGGCGAGAAGCAAAGAATGAGGAGAGGGAGTAGATATAGTATTCCTGTACACTAGGTTTCACAGTATACGAAATAAAATAGAGTTCTACATACACCCAATGTGGGCATGCCATTGACACTCATGACCATTCTTGTAGGGCATGTATATTACAAACGTCCAAATGGTAAGAAGGGCCAAGACATTGGAAGAAGTAGCAAAATTTAGCAATAAGTGGTCAAGAATAGTGAGAAGTAGTTAGGAGCGCTCTACAATTGTAAAAAATTGCGTAAAACAGTAGTAGAGGCATAAGTCATTTATAAGTGGCAAGAATCAATAAGAAGCAGTGAGAGATAGTAAGTTATATGCAAATTCTGAAATGAATACACATCATTAATAGTTTTTGGCACAAAATCACAACTTACTATCAGCTTAGCCACATGTAGCCACAGTTTTGATGCCTATGTTCCAAGCTCAAAGATGAGCAATAACATAGGCCTTTGATTCATTTGCCCTTTTTATTCATTTTTTTATTAGTGCTATTATTTTTTAAGGGCTTCTGGACACTAATAATTCCGCTTTTGGGGTCTTGGACAAGAATGGTATAACATTTAAAACTGATACTCAATATGCTTACCTTTTTTCTATTTATTTCAATATAGCAATTTTAAATTAACAAAACTTTGATTTGTTGAATTGATTGCATGGTACCTTATACATTATATATATACAATGGTGCTGAAAAAGTGAAAGAAAATACACTATTCAAAGATAATAAATAAGTTATCACCTCTTAAATTGGTGAGTAATAATGTCTATGATTCAATGGTGCTACTATAATAATCACGTTGAGGATTTTTGCATGTATATTATCGCAATTGTGTTTAGTGCTTACTTTTAGGACTTTAAATGTTTTTGAACAAAAATTTTTGTTATGAAAAAGAAAAAAGAAAACGAGGACAAGGGGTTTGATCTCCCATGACTTATCACAATTAGGGGGCTAACCAACAATAAGAAACCCACTTTCTTCCTTCTTTTCCAGCCGCCATGAAGAGAGAGCGAGATAGGCGCGGGGGGAGAGAGAGAGTCAACAACAATTAGCAACGACAGTGCCCAAGCCCAACACTAGCAATGTTGTTTTTGCTGGCGAGGGACCATGAGAGAAAGAGGGGCTTGGCTTTCGACAACCACCACCATTGTTGCCACTTTTAGTAATTGGTTTCTTGATTGAGAACAAACAAAGGTCGAATTCAGTTTGTTCTATGTAATGAAAAAGACAAAGAAAAGGAAGGCACGAAGAAGGGAAAAGAGGAGGGTCATGGAGGCTCATTTTTTAGCTTGATAGTTACGATAGTAGGTGAATGCAAATGAGTGATAAAGTAGTGAGCCGAAGAATAAGGTAAACGGGTAGATCAAATGTATATCAAATGAAGCCTAAGACGAAACCTTAAGGTCAATATCTGAATTTTTGATTCAAGGCCAATCACTTATCCTCACCTTAATTTTTTGAATTAGCTCTGTATAATTAAACTCTAAATATGCAAATGCCAATGGGTGATAAAGTAGTAGGCTGAAGAATTGGTTAGTGGAGTACATCAAATGCATATGAAATTGAGCCTAAGACAAACCTTAAGGTCCATATTTAAATCAACGTGGGCATTCAATTATCCTCACTTTAATTTTCTGAATCAAATATGTATAATTAAGATCTAAATATGTGACTTATGTGTAATTATATATGATTTGGGTGTGATTGGAAATCATGTTGCGCTTTGGATTGATGGCGTAGGAATTTTGGCCTTTCTCATATGACTATATGACATCTAAGCATACAACTCACTCAAACCAAGTTGTATAAATATGTAAACATAGGAGGAGTATAAAATTGGGTGCTGGTAGTTTGAAACATATCAGATCATGGACAGTGACATAATGAGTTCATAAGCATTTTATTTTATTATTTTTAGACCCTTAAAGGTGACTAGGCTCAATTTCACTTTATGCTTAACAAAGAAAAGAAAAATAAATGAATGAGTTTGGCATTTTTTTAATTTTAAACATAAAGAACTACTAGANNCCAAGGCCCACAACTTTTTTATTTTTGATAGGTAACACAATGATGTGATTAATGAAATGCCAAATGAGACTTACAATGAAAAATGTATATGAATAATTGTACATCTAAGACATGAAGATGAAATTCAGCTTTCAAACTAACATAAATCTTATTGGCCTTCACCTTCAAAACCATGACAATCTTCTCATGAATAATCTTCAATGAATGTAAGTCTTTACTAGCGATGAAGGTGAAAAGTGCTTAGCGTTTACTTCATTTTGGGGTCATTTTATCGCATTTTTTGGGAGATTTATGAACTTTATGTTATAATCTACACTGATATTCTTGTTTTGTGCTTGAGTGTGTTCTTTTCTGTGTTTTGCGGTTTTGTGGACCTTTTTACCCCGACTTCGACCCCCAATTGATATGATTTAACTCTCCACGAATGCCGTAAGTCACCATGCCCATGGAGGAAATTTTGAGATAAAGGTGACCACGGACGCTCTGTGATGGAGGCCTGGTCCATGGTGAACCTAAAACTGCTAACCTCTTCATATTCCTTCGTGTTGTGGTTGAGGATGCTTGGTTTCAACTTTGAAAGGAGTTGTTCGGCTGCAGAAAAAAAGAAGAACTGATCTTACTACACTTATCTATCTCAGGTTTTTACATTAGATTTAGGATTCTTAGTTTGTATTTTTAGAGTAAGAGAAGAAATTGAAGAAAAGCTTTAGCTTTAGAGGTTTGAAGATTGGGACACCATTGGAGAATCACCATTGCTATAAGTTTTCTTTCCCTTTAGTATGTTTTTGCACTCTTGTTTTAGATGGTTGTTAATTTTGAACATGAGTGATTAGTTTTTTTAATCTGGGCATTTGCTAGCTAAAGTATTAATCTTAGATTCTTGATCTTCATTGCGTGTGCTTATTTCGAGTTAGAATGATTGAACTTTACCTTATGATTGAACCGTTGTGAGTGAATTTTGGCCAAATTTGCCTGCTTATACTAAATAGTTGAGTGAAATACCAAAAGGAGAAACTTGCTATTTGACCAACAAGATACCACTTGATTTAGCAGTACTTGAAAGAGATTTGCTTGTTAAGAGGAACTTTAGCTAATAAAAAAATCTACAAGTTGCACTAAAACAAGGGCATTTGAAAGAATTTTAATTGGATTAGTTTAGGTAATTCAGTTTATTTTGAAATCAAAGGCTAAATTTTAGATCAATTGCCCTCCTTTCAATCGTCCAAATCCAAGTTAAGTGCATGATTTAATCCATTGATCCAACTCTTTACTCGGCGAAATAATGCACTAGATATTTTAATTCGATTGAATTTCCCAATTAGTTGATTAAAAACTGATTGGAACATGTTTGCTTATCCTTTTATCAAAGGTCAAAACTCAATAGATTATATTTGGTCTCTGTGGGAACAATATTAAAACTAAACTACAACACTTGTGCACTTGTGGTAGTATCACATTTTTAGCGTCGTTGCCGGGGACTACTTTGTAGACATTGAGTTCACCTTTATAGATTGACTAAGCATTTTTTGGGTTTCTCTTTTTCATTGTAATTTATTGATTTGTGTTGGTAGAGTTTTTTGGTGATATTTGCAGAATTTCTCCACTATGTGTTCAGTCCCTTTCCTTTTGAATTCGATCCAGAAATAGAAATGACTTTTCACTCTAGGAGAAAAAAGTTAAAGTTAGAGGAGCAAAGAGCTAAAGCTAAAAGAGCCTTTTCAACGATGGCGTGAGGAGGAGTGACCAAAGAAGGGCGTTTCAGGATTTTGTCACCCCGGGAGTCTAAGGCATTGCCTCTAGTATTGCTCGACCAAACGTGTAAGAAAACAACTCTAAACTCAAGCCAACTCTTATTTTCATGGTACAACAATCCCAATTTGGAGGCACCCTGTTAGAAGATCCCAACTTACACCTCCTAGTATTTTTAAAGGTGTGCAACGTGTGGAAGCTCAATGGAGTTTCTATCAATGCCATTCAATTGCGACTATTTCACTTTTACTTAAGGACAGGGCAAGAGCTTGGCTTCATTCTTTGCCTTACGGATGCATCACAACATGGGAAGAGCTCACCAAGGTTTTCTTGCAAAATTCTTTCCTCCAAGTAAGATGGCGAGTCTAAGAAAACAAATCACTACCTTCGCTCAAAGGGAAGACGAGTCGCTCTATGAAGCTTAGGAGTGATTCAAGGATCTATTGAGGCTATGTCCAAATCATGGGCTCCAATGATTGATGATAGTGTAAGCCTTCTCCAATGGATACTTAACTAGTAAGGTTCACTACAGACTCGGCGGGTGGCACTCTTATGAATAAGATGGAAGACAAGGCTTATAACCTTATTGAGGAGATGACACTTAATAACTCTACTAGTGGTCTAATGAGAAAGCCAACCGAAAAGGATCGGAGATAAGCTAGACCTTGATGCTGTTTCTATACTCTCTGGTAAAGTAGATGCCATGTCTCAAAGGTTAGAACAATTGAATGTTAATTCTATTAGTTCAAGTACCCTTCCCCATCATGTAAAATATGTGGGTTTGTTGACCATTTGATGGTGAATTGTCAAGTCGGCTGTCCATTTGCTCAATATGCTAATGATCAAGTCAATTATATCAACACTTATAACCCCAAACTAACCAATGACCATGTTTTAACACATATAATCCTGGTTGGAGGAATTGCCTCAATTTCTCCTATAGGTATAATGCCCTTCCTATGCCTCAAATGAATTTTAGACGACTGCCTGGATTTCAATGACTACTTTACCCTCAATAAGCACCTCAAAAATCCAATTTAGAGATAATAATGGAGAGGATGCTTTTGGCACAGCGAAAGCAAGATGAGTATATTAAGCAATTAGCCTCTAAGGTTGATGTACTTACTATTAATAATAAGATGTTGAAGGCTTAAATTGCCCAACAAGCTACCTCTTCATCTACACCTCGGGTAAACTTCCTAGTAAGCCTGGGCCTAATCCCCGAAAGCAATTTAACTACATTACCTTAAAAAGGGGATTAGAGGATTATAAGGGTGTGAAGCTTGAGGAGGGGGGAGGGCCAAATAAAGCTGTGAGTGAGGAGAAAGGTGATGAGCTTTGAGGCTATAACTTTTGAGGAAGGAAATAGTCTAGAGGTTCTCGAAGAGTTTCCCCTAAGCTTGACGATCCAAGTAGTTTCTCTATTCCTTGTATGGTTAGTAACGTGATGATTGATATGGCATTATATGATCTAGGTGTAAGTGTTAGTATGATGCCATATTTCATTTTTAAACTGCTTGGCTTAGGACAGTTGCAGCTAGCACCTTTTTTTGCTCCAATTACCAGATGGTTCTGAGAAACACCCTTTGGGTATTTTGGAGGATGTTCACATTAAAGTGGATAATTTCTATGTGCTTCATGAGTTTATTGTCGTAGATATGGTCTGAGAGGCATATGCCTAAATTATTCTAGGAAAACCCTTCTTGGCCACTTCTGCTTGTAAGATAAATGTAAAAAGTGGGGGTTAACTTTTGATGTGGTGACGAGTTATGTTAAGTTTAACTTCTTTGAAGATGGACTTGTGTTCCCAGCTTCATTCCTCTCTGATGAAGTGGCCATTTCTCATGAGACTGAGATGTATCATGTTTGGTGTTGTACTAATCCTCCCATGTTTGATTAGGTTTCTGCTTCGGGTCCTGAACTTGACTATGGTAAGGTGGAGTTCGATGCCTCTATAGCAACTAGCATAACCGAGGACAGACCCTTCGTTTTTGGTGGAGGTTCTTTGAGTACCTATTGCAGGTTTGCTCAGTTGCTCACGTCTTTGCCTGGTATAGAAGGAATTGATCTTGACTTTAGTGTTGGCGTAGAGTTTGGCAGTGACCCATTGGATGGGGCTCACTCCTGGATTGCTTTGTATGAGGATCTTGCTATTTGGTGACATCTAATGATGAAGAATGACCTCCATCCTGAGTATTTGAGGTGGTACTTTCAAGTACAAGAGTTCGACTTCGAGGTGCGTGATAAAGGAAAGTCAAGAGTTGTGAGGGAATCCATTGATAAGCCCGTTTTTCACACTCTTACTAATCTCGAATCCTCATAGAAATGAATGTTGAGCTTTCGACCCTAAAAGAGCGCTTCTTAAGAGGCAACCTAAGTTTTTTTTTTCCCTTTGTTAGTTTTTCTTTGATTGTAAATAGTGCATTTCTTATTTTAAAAAAAAGAAAACAAACAATTAAAAAAATCATCAATAAATAGAGCAAAACAGAAAGGAAAAAGAAAGGAAAAAAGGAAAAAAATCAAAAAATAATAAGAGGGCTTTAGAAGCTTTAGACAACAACTACTATGGACCCCTAGTGGTGTTTAACTCTGTCCATGGAACCCCTACTAGAAATTCCATAAAATTACAAAGATAGAGCTAACCACAAAGGGTCTGTGGTAGACCCCATAGTCTGTGGTGAACCTCTCTATTCGTGGTCAAAGGGCTTTTCATTCCCTTTGACCTGAAAATACCCATTCATCTTCAACCCCTTATCTCTCTCTCTTTCTAAACTCTTGCTTTCTCTCTCCATGAACTCCATAACCATCCACCTTTATACCTTCACTTTTTCACTCAAATTTCATCAAATTTTTTCCCTTTCTTTTTATTTTCTTCACTTTCACTTCAAATTTCTCTTTTCTTGCCTCCTTTCTCTCAGATTCTACCCATTTCATAAGTAAACTTTCAACCACCCAACTTCGCCTTCCATTCTTCCAAATTTTCTCATTTTCTTCCATATTCCATCCCCATTAACCTTGATTTTCACAAATTTTTCATTTTTTGCCATTTTTCTTTCCATTCTACCTTAGTTATGTTTATAGCATCCACTCTTCTTAGTGATGGCACCCAAGAAGAAAGCAAGAACCATTCAAGAGGTGGGACTTCAAGTCAAGCACTACAACATGCACCTTGGACCTCCCGAACTTCAACCAATGAAAGAAACCAAGGTAATATTCTTAACCCCCTTTAACACATCCCAAGCATGTTGCTAGATACAATATTTTGAGTCGTAAGCTAATTGTTACTACTTGTTATTATGATAAGGATTTGTTAACCCGATTGGGTTTGTTGGATGACATTAGTTGGTTGTTTTCTCGAGGAGGCATGGGTCAATTTTTAGAGGTTAGGACCATATGTATTGAGACCTCACTTAGAGAGCACGAATGCTCAAATCTTAGGGGTCATGATTGATCCTCAAGGAGAACCACCAGTCATTACCTCAATAGAGATGCACATCGCATAAATCAGAGCTCCAAAGTAGCTCATCTTTGGTGGAAGTGCTTGCGTTACTGCCACTCCCTATGCATGCTTTAGGTTTGGCTTCATGTCCAATCCCTTTAGCCTTCTTGACTCCTTTTATGAAGGAGGTCCTGGAAGCACCAAGGGCTAAAAAGTTAAGGTCCTAACTTCAAGTTTTATAATGATGCAATAGACTCAGAAGATCACCTTACCATTTACAAGAAGCAAATATAAGTCCAAGACATAGATGATGCTGTTTATTATTGTTATTTCTTAGCCATCCTTAAGGGTCTAACTCAACAGTGGTTCAATGGCATCCTCTCTTGGAGTATGACTTGTATCCATGAGCTTGCTGAGCTATTTGTCAGTCAATTCACTGTAAATAGCAGGGAAAAATAGGACAAGTGTCCATCTTACTAAGCTCAAACAAGGAAAGCATGTGTTTGTTTTTGGTTTTAAAGATTTCATCTGAAGATCCAAGCCAAAGTTGTTTTCACTCCCAACCTTAATTATAGTGTTGCTGTATGACACCTTCCTCAATGAACTCAGACCGAGAAAGTTTAAGTTTGCGTTAGTTAAGCAAAAGACCATAACTTTAGGTAAAGTGCTTAAAACAGAACAAAACTTCATCCAGCAATGGAGATATTCTTGGAGGAAGAGGAACAACTGGGGAGAAAAGTACAAGCAAGAAACCCCATCAAAGGCCGACAAGAAGTTTGAAGGAAATGCCCTAGATGATAGCTTCAACACAATCTGACAAGCATCTTGATAGAAATCAAGAACCATCCCATGCTTTGAAAGCCCACACCAATGGTTACATCGAATAAGTGGTGTGGCCTAAAGAAGTATTATAATTTTTATAAGCAAATTGGGCACAACACTGTTGACTATTGAGAGGTAAAGAAAGTAGTTATTGATATGGTCGACTAAGGCCAAATCAATAACTTCTTGTAGAGAGACCTAGAGCTGTGTCGAAAGACCAAGCAAGCCTTGGAAAGAAGTTCCAAGATGAAGAATATTCCACTTAGGTCATACAGCCATTGTGGGTGACTTCGTTGGAAGCCTAATTCCATCCTCATATAAGGCATACCTTCAAGGTACATAACAAGCTATGATTATCAGGCAAACTTTGTCCATGGAAATCTCTATAATGACCTTTAATGAGCAAGATCTGAAGGGAATGATGACTCCTTATGATGACTCCTCGGTTGTCGAGCTCAAAGCCTTTAACATATTGTTTGAAGAATCCTTATCAACATGGAGATATATGCTTGGCATGGTGCCGAGGTGTTGCTTTTTACATTCCATTTCTGCGATATTTGATTAATTATTAAATTGGAGTCTCTAGATGCCTAAAACTTCTAGACCCCTATCTTTATGGTAGCCAGTGAGCCAATGATGCATGCTTCATATTTCGACATGTTGTTAGTAAACTCGATGGCTAGTTTAACTGAAATAGGAATATGTGCTCCTTCCATTCATACAAGAGTATGTCTTCCCCAAATCATTTATGATTGGAAGCCCTGTCAAAGTACATCATCTATAGATCTTCTTCCACTTGGAGGATTTCTTCATCAAGCAAGTCAAAATTTCTTCCTATTGGTCTTCTATCCGTAAATCTGCTAAAATGTTAGAAACAACCCTTCCCTGAATGGACTTTGGTGGTATGTAATGTATGTCAAACTTCGACAACATTACAGTCCACCTAGCCACTTTACTGCTCATTATGGGTTGTTCGAGCAAATATCATTTAGGATTCGTTAGAGCTACCATATATATTGTATGGGTAAGCATGTAGTGCCTGAGCTAGTTGGTTGCCCATATTAAAGTTTTTCCTAGGCTTGTATAGTGGATCTCGTAATCGATAAATGTTTTACTTATGTAGTAAATTCCCTTTTCTTCTCCCAAAATTTTCTAGGCTAGCATGGCCCGCATCGCAGTGTTTGTCGCAGCGGGGTATACGATTAAAGGAATAGCCTCTTATGGGGACATTATAATTGGTGAATTATATAGGTACTCTTTGATTTCATAAAATATCCCTTGGCACTAATTTAATCTTTGTTCCTTTCTTCAATTTCTTAAAGATAGGCTCACATACCATCATTAATTTTAATAGGAAGTGACTAATATATTGTAGACGTCTCAGAAATCCTTGTATCACCTTTTCTATCTTGGGAGGCTACATTTCCTATATTTCCTTAATTTTCAAAGCATCAACCTCAATTCCTCGAAGACTGACAACGTACCTAAGCAGCTTGCCCTAGGTGACTCTAAATGTGCAATTCTGTTGATTTGAGTGCATGTTGTATTTTTTAATTATAACATCCCTATCCACAAGGGTTAGGAATGCTAATGATTTCTAAAATTTTGAAGCGATATGGACACAGTTCCATATGAAAACTGGCCATAACTCAGGCTTAAAGATGTAGGTACCTGTAGCAATGAAACATATAGAATACGTTCCACGACTTGACGATTACGCACGGGAAAGAAATACTCTGCGGGCCACAAGCTTGGAGTATACAACTATAAAATTCAATAAAAATAAGAATAAGAGATGCAACTCAATGAATCAGACATCCGGAGCACTAGGGTTTACATCCCAGAAATAACTACCATTAATCAAACCAAACAACTGACAATTTAGATGGCTGTCCCACACGACCATTCAGAGCAACTGCTAAACAATATTCAACACATGAATCAAGGCATTAAGCTTACATATGCATAAGATTCTATGAATATACCACATTACAACATTCAAATCATGAATTTACATATAAATAGGTATAACTTCTCTTTCCAAAGCAAAAGGAGAGGTTCCCATTCAATGTATATGAACCGACTACTACATGTCTTTTCACGAACCTTGGAAAAAAGAGAATAGAGAGGGGATAAGCTACCACAAGCTCAGTGAGTAATTCTCAACCCCAAGAAAACAAAATAGTTGCACGTGATACTTTCAAGTAGCGATCACACACAATTTGATATTTAATATCATATAATAAACATTTAAAGTCCCTCATATTCATTGATACCTCAATAACCTTTAGATTTCAAATGACATCCCTTCCGTTCTTCTATTCCACGCACAAGAGCTCTCAACTTGCTTAAGCTGTGACTCTGGTAACTTAGCAGTGACAACCCCAGATTACACTTATTTAGCATCATCTAATACACACACATGACTTAATAACAATTTGCCTCAAGCTAAAATCTAGGCATTGAGAATAGTAGGCCGTTCAGTTCATACATAAGCACTTAACATCAAGAAGTTCAATTAAAAGTATCAACTAGAATTCTTTTTCATAAGAAAATGGAATTAATATAAAGGCAGGTAAAACCTTCACTTGAACCACATTAAGCATTTGTAGAAGAAACAATCCCCTCACAGGGAGGTCATTCGAATCTCCACGTAAGCCTTTATAAATAACACATGCAAATTTCCAAAGATTTGTGTTAGCATAATCCTTAAACGAGGAGTTATTAACTCATAATGAGTAAGAAAGCATTTTCTGGGCATTGGATTCACATATTAGTACTCCATTTAAGTGAGCATTTATCCTCGTCAAGATCTTCTAGTGTTCTCGCTTCTGGGTATACTCCCTAAGAATTGGGGCTCTCGCATACTGCATCTAACCCCTAAACTTATGTTCTACTCTCGTTAGGGTCCTCTAAGGTTCTGACTTCTGGGTCTACTTCCTAGGAACTAGGGTTCTCACTTATTGGGTCTACTCCTTAATCTTACATCTTACCCTCGTCAGGGTGGTCCAGGGTTCCCACATCTTGGTCTGCTCCTTAGGAGCTCACAAGCACTATCCTCTTAGCCCAAAACATTTCAAATACATCTCACTTTAAACGCACTTTTGCATCAAAATTCTGGTTGTATCACAACAATTCCATTTCCATTTTAAATAAGGCTAAAGTGGCTTAATAAAATCAGGATGACCTATGAAATGCGTAAAGCCACATATTTTGGCAAAGTATGCTTGGAAGTGAGTTAACGACCAAGTAACCATTAGCTATTAAGAGAAGGGGATATTAAAACTCATTTTTAGAAGCTACTAATTTGCAACTTATGCATAATTGGTTTCACTTAAAAGCACTTTTATCAAGGGGTAGTCTAATCATTATTATTGACCACGAAACTCAGGGAGCCTGCCATATCAAAGCAATTCTTAAACAAACTTGTCAATGCACTCCTTAAAGCACATCGCAAACATATTTATTCGTAATTTATGTTGTTTCCAACTCGATAGCCAATTGAAACATTTTTTGAAAAAATTAAGGGATTATTAAACATTCAAGTTACTTGTTTAAGTAATTAAGACATTGCTTTAGTTGTTGTAAGAACAAGTGACCCTTAAAATAATCACTTGAGGAATCCAATCATTCGAAAACCTCAATGCAAAATGATTGGGGATGGTTAAAGAGAATCAAGTGAGATTCATCCAAAACAACTCCTAGTTAACAAATCATCCAGTACGAGACCTTTGAATGCCCGTACAAACTGGAACAGCTAAGATTTACAATGGTTTGGCATAGAACTCAGCCATGACATATACACGCAGTGCACATATAAGTCAAAGGCTAACAAAACAACAACTGGACTCAGCAATATGCTATAACCAGTTTTTGGCAATTAACAAGTCGGACATCAAATAAATCAAAACACTTCGTAAATTCAAGGATTTTTACACAACCTGATCTCCGTTTTCACAGCATTTTCCGTAACAATCCTCAAGATCATTTTAATTTCTACCTAAACAATCCACCTACTCTCCATGATTTCTTAGTTCGTGACAACTTCAATTTAATTATCGAATCAAATCTCATAAATAATTCAAAAACATTTACAAATTACTAGTAATTTAGGGAATTAAGAACCATCTACCAAGACTCAAGCTAACGGACCTGACTAATGGAGACCTGTTTTTCCTTCCCCTACCACTGGTCGTGACATTCCTCCGCCCAGCCTGCTTCTGTTCGGTTTACCTCTCCTTAGGTGCCGCTGTTCGCATCCCCTACCTGTTGCTCTGACCCTTTCGCTCGCTATGTATTTAACCCCGATCGCCAATAATGGTGGTGGTGGCTGTGCCTGGGGTTTCAAAACTCCATCCTGTCTCCTCCTGCGTTAGAGGCCGAGCGATGCCATAGCCTAGAGGAGCCCTCGCCCAGCCAGGTCACCGCCCGTTGCCTGCTGCTGGTTTCTGCCCGGTCCTCTCGTCTCTCTCTCTCTCTCTACTCGCCTCCTTCTTTCCTTCTCTTCTGGTCTTCCTCGAGAATAGGGATGAAGGGCCGAAGCCCTTCCCCCTCTCGATCGAGGCCGTGATCTCAAACCTCCTCTTTTTTCCTTTTTTTTTTGTCGTTCCTACTTATTAGACCAAAAATGTGTTGGGTTCTAATTAATCTAGTCTCGATTGATCTTGACCCTACATATCCTAATTTAACTTATAAAATTTTATATAGTTACTCCTTGACTTAACTTTTAGTGAATTTAACTAAGTTCACGTAATGGCAAAATAAATTAGGAAAATTTATAAAATTACTCCGCATAAAATGTATCACCTAATTAGTACGTTAAAAAAATCAGTCTAACATAGCTATTTCAATAAAACATAGTTAATAAAAGTATTAATTTCAATAATTAACTGTGTTCTAAATTTCTCAGTTATTACACTCCCTCGCAAAAAAATCTTATCCTTGAAATTCCAAAGTTCACAGTTCGATAAAGCTTGAAATGTGTATGCCCATGGCACGAGTCACACATCTCACAATAGAATCCAAAATCTTGCTTTACAGTTAATTGTATATTTTAAATCCCAAAAAGAAGGTTATGGTATCTAGTTTCTTCCCCGCCAATCGCCTTCAAGCGTCTACTTACTCTATTAAGGTGACGAGGGCAAATCACATCGAAGAGGGGGTAAATGAGTTGGCGTGGATAACCATACTAAAGTTATTTTAAAACAAACCTAGGCCTGCAATCTTATACCTAAGAACTACCTACATGGCGACCAACAACTTTATGTGGATACATCGGTACGACTTAGTATTTAAGGCTTTCATGTATAGCAGCTCAACTAAAATAAATTAAGATGATATCAAGTCAGTCAACTAAATCAAGTTCATTCGGGGGCACAAAGTAATCAAAGTATTCCAGAACCAGCTTAATTAACCAAGGAGTTTTAATTCAACAATAGGCTAATGGAGATGTTTTATAACATCAGCATCACATTAAACACAAAGAAACTCTAAACAAGATCCGAAGCTATAATGAGATAAAAGAAATCAACGACTTAACATCCTTAGGACAAGAAGGATAGGCAACACCAACCAACCTCATAGATGTATGGCATGCAAACTACTGAGAAAAATATACAGAATTATCAATTTCACTAGCGAATAAGCAACTTCAAAAAAAATGGCCGAATTGGAGCACAGGACAATGGCAGGGAAGGTTCCACGTATCACTTGCATATGAATTATTTAAAGGGGGTGGTAAGGTTGTTCCTAGGCGAAGATAGGTCTGGTACTAAGTTCATGCTTCAAATAATGCAATTATAGCCTAACTATCATAATTTTTTACCTTAGCATCTCCATTTAGAATTGATTGTTTGTGAATCATAGAAATAGGCAAATAGAATGCTATGCTCGTAAACTTAAATCTAGGCCCCTTTTTATCTCGAATAGATTATCCAAAATACGTACCCCAGCACAAATAGGTCACGTCATGTCATACACTCAATTAATCACACTGGCAATCATATTTCATAGATCAGTTGTTCGTATAGCTTCATTATGGCCATGAGTACACCCGTCACTTTTGCATTTTACTCGAAATGCTTGTAAGCAAGCACATAGATATGTAAATGTTGATCCTTGGTTCAAAATAGTGGTGGTAATATACAAAATGATAGCACAAGGCCCTAATCACAAGGTACTCGAATTAAGGAAAAGCCACATACAATAACCACAATATAGTAAAATAGTAATGGTAGCAAGCATAATGGCTAGTATAGCACCACTCTAGAATCTTCTATGAAAACCAGTACTAGGTACATGACGCTTTTGCAAAAACATAATACAAGATAGCTTGGTCATGTTATGTCAAGGCATTCAGTTGGGTTATACCAAAGATTGTTTTACACACACTCATTCATAAGCCTTCGAGTTAAGAATAAAACTATAAGCATGGGTGCACTAGCATGCCATCCGATCAAACATAGAACACAAGGGCAAGAATATGCGAGTGCAAACTCCTATGGTTGCCATATCATGTATTAAACATGTGTGTCTGCAGTTATTCATCTATAAAATGAGATTAAAGAATTCATGGAATGCAAATAATAGCTCAAGGATCATACTGTGCAACAAGTTACATAAGTTAAATCATTTAGTTAGTTCATCCACATGCTTATCCAAGCTTAAGCCAAGCAACTCCAAGAAGTGTCTTTACTATACTATTCATTCATAAAACACATAAACGACCTTGCATAATGCCATGGTTATACTTTAAAACACACATGTTAGTAGTAGTGCCCCATGAGAGGACATCTAGAGGAGTATACACAGCTGCAGTGCTTATATGCAACTAAGGATCAAAGATATGCCTTGAGGTTGTCGCAAGTTGTTAGGTGCTAGCCATCCACAAGTTAACAGTGGTTTAGGGCTAAGAACAATGGCATTACTAACCTTATGGATATACATCAAGGCTTTATGAAAAATTTATCTCATAAGGTGATCGTAGAAGTCCAGGGGACTTGTAGCACAAAAAGCAGGTTCTACCTCCTACTATGCAGCATTTTGGCTTCTATACTAGGTGTTAGTACTTAAAAACGTACTAGTAAGGTACGAACTCATTTCAAGGGGTGACATATGTCGTGTGACAATTGCAAAGTCTGTCAGGGTCTTTTTTTTGGGTTTCCTTCCTAGGTGTGTTGGGGTTTGATATAACCAGGACACTNCTAATGCCACAGCAAAAATAACGTCATGTATGACCGTAAGCATAACACCTAGCTGAATGGTGAGTAAGGCTACTTATATGATGGGAAGTAGGAGATACTTTCCATGTAAACAGCAAGCTGAGATCGTGACCACATATAAGTGTCAATGATAAGTATATGAGAGGTTCGGAATAACACTTATTTGACAATCAACAGGATCCCATCACATGGCATGCCTATATACAAAATTCTCACTTAGATTCTTTAAGCAATTAAGAATTCACATAGAATGGGTACCATCTAAAAGAACTTTCGGTCATGAAAAGTAGTCTTTTAATCACTTGCTAACAGCTCAACATTAACACATCCAACAACATATACATCTTGGCATATAGATGCCCAATGCACATTTCCAAACATTTGCATTAGCATAATCCTCAAACGAGGAGTTATCAACTTATAATGAGTAAGAAAGCATTTTCTAGGCATCAGATTCACACATCAGTGCTCTATTCAAGTGAGCGTTTATCCTCATCATGATCTTCTAGAATTCACACTTCTGGGTCTACTCCCTAGGAATTAGGGTTCCTGCATACCAGATCTAATCTCTAAACTTGTGTCCTACCCTCGTCAGTGTAATAGCCCAACCTTAAAATTATTTAATTATGCTTATTTATTTAATTACTTTATGTGCATAATTTTTCTTCTCTCATTTCATTTATTTCATATATTCACCTCGGTGGAAAAATTTTATTTGGGCCCTCACTTGACAATTCAGATTTTAATTGTTTATTTAATTGATTAATAAAAATTTTGGAAGAATTAATACTAGGCCCTAACAAGTTTAACCTACATAATTTATTTTGTTTTCCATAAAATTGTAAAGCTTTAATTTTTAGTTTCGTAAAAATGTTATCGTTACGAAGCGTATGATTCCCGAACCCAATTTATTTTGGTCGTTTTGAAGCCCAACGAGTTTGCCTATTAATCAAACTAATTATCATAGTTAAACTTAACCATGGTTAGTTTAAAGAGGGTGATTTTACTAGCCATATACTCAACTAAGTAAGTTGATTATTCACAACCACACATCTTAATCTCCAAAGCTCATTTTCTCTCTCCTCTCTCTCTTCCCCCACGTAGCCAGCTAGGCGCCAGGTTTGGGCTGTTTTTCAGCTAGTTTCCAACCATCTCTGGTGATCTCCGACCCCCCGACATCCTAGTACCTCAAGCAATCAGCCTCCATCATCAAAACCCCTAAACCTCATGTCTATCTCAACTTATTTGCAATCAAAGTGAGTAATCTTGAAATGTTTTTGTTGGTTTTGCTTTTTATTTTAGTTTTGATTCTTGTTTTTATGTTTATGATCTTTGATGATGTTGTTTTCATAAGAAATAAGAGTTCTTTTGATGTTGATCATGGTAGTATTGAGGTTGGATCAGGCTAGGTTATGGTTCATCTTTGATCATGCAAGCTTAATGTTAAAGTGTTGGATTTTGATTGTTTTATCTTTGATTTGGTCATCTTCTAATCTATTGGTGTTTATGTTGATTCTTTTGGTGATTTCACATGAGTTGGAGAGAGTCCAAGTTGGCCATAAACTAGGGTTTTGGCAAATAATGCATGGTTTGGATTAATTTCGCCTTAAGCTTGGTTTATGTGAGTATTTGATTGAAAAATGATCCCCTTTGGATATGATTATGAAGTGAATTTGAGTGTGGTAATTTTGTATGCTG
>NCQV01111417.1:3282-15898 GCA_002740545.1 Lophocereus schottii | reverse complement strand
GACCAAGGAGTTGATAAATTGTAATCCTATTCGATGCGTTAATGCTTTTAGAATGGAGCTAGATTTATTTATAAGATTGTGTAAGGAATTGTCTACAAAACATGGGTTGCGGTCAAGTAGTAAAATGTCAATTTTTGAGAAAGTTGGCATCTTTTTATACACCCTTGCTTTAGGTGTTGCAAATAGAGTAGTTGGGGAACGCTTTCAACATTCTGGTAATACTATAAGTAGAATATTTCATAAAATGTTAAATACAATTTCTGCATGAGAGTCTAAGGGCCTCGCATATGACATCATAGGACCAAGAGATTTGGGATTCAAACATATACCACCTCAGATTGCTAATGATGAAAGATACATGCCTTACTTTAAGGTAAAAATATATTAATATTTTTTTCCCAGTGATTTCATTTGTAAAGATTTAATCTCATGAGTTACGGTTTGATAATAATATTGTATTGGACGCAATCGACGGCACACACATGGCAGCATGTATTCCTGAGAATGAGCAATTACCTTACAGAGGAAGGAAGGGGTATCTGACATTCAATGTTATGGCAACATGTGACTTTGATATGTGTTTTACATTTGTGTCAGCTGGGTGGGAAGGATCAGCACATGATGCCAGAGTTTTTTTACAAGCAATTCAAACACCAGAATTGACTTTTCCTAATCCACTAGAAGGTATGTTGTCAAGCAATTTAACTTTGTGGTCAATATTTTTGGAGACAACAAGCTAATTTTTCTTTTAAATGTAATTAGCTCGATACTATTTAGTTGGCAAAGGATACTCTAATAGAAAAGGTTATCTAATACCATATTCAAAATTACAATACCATCAATCACAATTTCAGAATGAGCTGCCAAACAATGCTCAGAAAGCCTTCAATCGTGCACACTCAACCCTACGAAATTGTATTGAGAGATAATTCGGAGTTCTTAAGCAAAGATGAAAAATACTCAATAGAATACCTCAATTTACTATTGCTGCGCAAACGAGGATCATAGTGGCTACATTTGCACTACACAACTACATTCGAATCAATTCACCAAATGATCGAGTTTTTCAAGTACTTGAGCAACATCTTGATTACATATCTGCTGATGAGCTCTCATATAGCACTTATACAAATGAGAAAAATGTAAGGCAAAGATCTAAAATGAAAGATATTCGTGATCGAATTGCTGAATCTTTGTGGCTTCCCAAAAAACAAAATTAGTATGGTTATTGTCGTTTTCTGTTATGACTTTATTTTTGAATTACACAATACGTTAGGTTTGATTTATTGATCCTGCCAAAACATGAATTCTATGAGCAATACTTCAATAATAAATTAATGTTGCAAATTTTATGCCATCAAATTGTAGTAGTAGTTGTAGTTATCATTGTTGTAGTTGTTGTCGTTGTAGTTGTAACAATAGTAGTAGTAATAATAGTAGTAATAGTAGCAATAATTAAGCATCAAACAACAGCTAATTTTACCAAACACATTCTTTTTAAACAGCTAGCTAAACAGTTATCCGCTATCCGCTAAAACTCAATAGCTATCCACTACTCAAATAGCTATCTGCTACTTAAACATCTATCCGCTACTCAAATAGCTAATTTTGCCAAACAGGTGCCTAATATGACTGGAACTGTTAGCACAAAGTCTGTGGATGCTTCAGGCTCAACAGCTCATATGGCAGGTATATACCAAGCACTTAATGTTGTGCATAGTTTTTGTGCATTGAGTCATGATATGTGGATCCATGACTCTAGAGCAAGTGAGCACATGAGCTCCAAACAAGAATTCTTACATGACATAGGCAAGTTAGCTTGCCCCATAATGGTTAATATGCCAAATGGTATGAGGGTTAAAGTGACGCACAAGGGAAAACTCAGAGTCAGTCCAGATCTTGTGCTAGATCATGTTCTGCTTATACCTCACTTCAAATTCAATTTACTGTCAGTTAAAAGGCTGTGTGAGCAACTGAAGTGTATGGTACAGTTTACTGAAAGTGTGTGTACAATACAGGGCCCTTCTCTAAAGAGGCCACTAGTCATTGGTAGAGATCAAGTAGGGCTATATGTTTCGAACAAAGAAGCAAACCAGAGCTGGGAACTGTAGAAAGGAAACCAAGGCACTCAAGGCATTGCTGCAAACTATGTTGAAGCAGAAGACAATGGAATAGTAGATATAAATAGTCATAATAAGCTTGCTTATGGTGTTCCTTTTGATATTTGGCATAGAAGGCTTGGACACATGTCTGATCTAAAAATGAGACTCATTCCTGCTGTTGATATTTTAAGCAATAAAGATAAGACGCAGATTTGTAACGTATGTCCCAAGGCTATGCAACACGGATTACCCTTCCCCTCAGTAGCATCTCTACTGCTTGCATCTTTGAATTGATTCATGTTGACACTTGGGGTCCATATCACACAAAAACATATGGAGGACAAAGATATTTCCTAACTATTGTGGATGACTTTTCCAGGGCCACCTGGACACATCTGATGGTGACCAAAGATGAAGCAATTTCAGTTTTAAGATTTTTTGTTCTTATGGCCATAACACAATTTGATGCATACATCAAAGTCATTAGAACTAACAGTGCATTAGAGCTAAGCAAAAGTAATGACATTTTGGATTTCTTTGGCTCACATAGGATTGTCCATCAGACAAGTTGTGTACAAAACCCTCAACAAAATAGTGTGGTTGAAAAAAAGCATAGACACTTACTTGAGGTTTCAAGAGCCTTAATATTTCAATCTCATTTACCCCTGAAATTCTGGGGTGACTGTGTACTCACAACCACATATTTGATAAACAATGCCTACTAGGCTTTTACAAGGGAAAACACCCTTTGAAATACTTCATAGGAAGGCTCCAAATTATGATCATTTAAGGACTTTTGGATGTCTATGTTTCATGTCTACCCTTAAACAAAGAGGGATAAATTCCAACCAAGAGCTAAGTTTTGTATTTTCTTGGGATATGCCTTTGGAAAAAAGGCCTACAAGGTAATGGACCTGGATTCTTACAATTTTTTTGAATCCAGAGATGTATCTTTCATGAGAACACATTTCCTTTTGCCAAGCCACATGCAGCAGAGTTACAATAGAGTCCAGGCTTGTTTCTTAACCCACAGCACCTGTTTGAAGATGATATTCCATCCAATGATGATTCCAAAATTAGAATAGAGCCTCAAGAACTTCTTCTTGAGGCAGCCTAAAATCCACCTACACATTTAACCCTAGAATAGCCAAGGAGATCCTTTAGACCACACAAGCTACCCTTTTATTTCCAAAATTATGTCTACTACAGTTCACTCAACTTCAATCAACCTCATTGTTTTTGCATATTAACTAATTTTTGCCTACAGCACCGTTCATGTGTTGCAGCAACAGCACACCCTTTAGCAGACCTTCCCATCACTGAACCAGAAAGTTATAAAGAAGCTATGCAACACTCAAGTTGGTAGAGACCAATGTAAAAGGAGATGTAGGCACTCAATGATAACCACACCTGGGATATAGTCTCTCTTCCCCCTGGAAAGAAGCCCATTGCTTGTAAATAGGTGTATAAGGTTAAGTGCAAAGCAGATGAGAGCCTTGAACGATTGGAAGCAAGGTTAGTAATCAAAGATTTTACCCAAAGGCCTGGCATAGACTACACAGAGACATTTTCCCCTGTTGTCAAACTCACCACCATCAGAACCCTCATGTCTGTTGCAGTCAAGAATTGCACCAACTCGATGTCAATAATGCATTTCTTCATGGGGACCTATATGAAGAAATCTATTTGAAATTACCTCAAGAAATCACATCTGACAGTCCTCATGCAGCATACAGGCTAAAGAAATCACTTTATGACCTAAAACAAGCTTCTGGGCAATGGTATGCTAAGCTTGCCCAAACTCTTTATGCTAGAGGATATCATCATTCTTCCAATAACTATTCCCTTTTCTACAAAAAGACATCTTCTACTGCTGTGCTCTTAGCTGTTTATATGAGTGACATCCTCTTAACTGAAAATGGTGAATGTGAAATACAAGCCTTGAAAGCCTACCTGGATGAGACTTCAAGATCAAGGACCTTGGACTTGCTCATTACTTTCTTAGTTTAGAGATTTTACCCTATGATCATGGTCTTATTCTCACACAGAGGAAGTTTGTGAAAGAGTTATTACAGCTGTTTGGAGATCCCAATGCCAGTCCTATCATAAGTCCTCTAGACCCTACAGTCAAGGTATTGGCAAATGAAGGGGACTTATTCCTAGATCCTACATTATACAGACAGATAGTAGGAAATTTGAATTTTCTCACTCACACTAGGCCTGACTTGGCCTTTACTATCTAGCATCTTAGCCAATTCATGTAAAGCCCTCACACTTATCATCACCGTGTTGTTCAACATGTTCTCAGATATCTAAAAGGCCAACCTAATTTAGGCATTGTGCTTCACAAGGAGGCCAGTTATGACATGCAAGCCTACTGTGATTCAAACTGGGCTGCTTGTTGTCACACAAGGCAGTCTGTTAGTGGTTATGTGGTCTTCTTTGGCAAGAGCCTCATTTCTTAGAAATCTAAGAAACAAGGCACGGTCACATTATCCTGAGCTGAAGCAGAATATCGAAGCCTGAGGAGACTTGTTGCGGAGCTAGCCTAGCTTACTCGTCTTTTAAATGAACTCACTATCGATTCTGTTGTTCCAGTCCCTGTTAAATGTGACAGCCAAGCAGCTATATACATTGCAAAGAATCGAATCTTCCACGAGAGAACTAAGCACATAGAGTTGGATTGCCATTTCGTGCGAGAAAAACTCATGGGTTGATTTCCCTCAGCCATGTCTCCACCAAACAACAACTTGTTGATATTTTCACTAAATCCCTATCTGGGTCTGTGCATCATGAAATACTTCACAAATTGGGGGTCCAAGCACCGACCAATTTAAGGGGGGTGGTTATAAATATAGGGTTAGTTAGTTAGTTAGCCTTATGCTGATATGGCAGCTCACCTAGCTAGGTATTCTTTCTTCTTCTTTTCTGTTACAACAAACTATAAAAGGACCTAGCCTCCTTCCTTTTGGATGTAATGGAAAATGTAATACGTCTCTCTTGTTTCTCAATAAAGATCTTCGGTTTTCTCTCCCTCTTCCATGAAGTTCAAGAAGTACAATAGTCTCCCTGATGAACCTCATGGTGATCTCTTATCCTCCTCTCACTTCAACCTTCTACTGTCACCAACACTGCTGCCCCCGTAGATTACTCATACAATACCCTCGTCCTTTCTTAGGTCGTTACTTGGCTTCACTTGGCCACAAGCTAAATCAAGTATCACCTTTTCTTTTCTGCCTATTTCTTGGTCGTCAAGTACGATGCACTTGCCAAGCATGGGGCTGCCCAGGTCAAGCTATGCTGACCCAATGTCTCAATTTTATGGGTTAATTGGGTTGCCATCCCATGGTGCTCTTGATGGTTCTTGGTCACCCTCTACCTTGGTACCTGATGGGAAAAATTTGAGTTTTAAATTTATGAACCAAAGTGTAAGGCTGTACTATTGAGTATTTGGGGTGTCGTCTACTGAGAATTGGGTTTTAAGTACTAGGATCCGCTATAGTGATTCAATCTAGGCCAAGAAGGAAGAAAATGAAAACAAAGATAAACTAAACTGATAAAAGTAATAGAGATGGCTTCAGACTATGATTTGACCAATTGACGAACTAAATAGATAAGATGAGTCCTAACCTACCTGGCTCATACCCATAACTAGAGATGGTTAGTTGCAGCATCAAAGATCACACAAGCCCTCTCTCAAGGGTCATGAGCTAGCCTAACTAGTCTAACCACATATTTTCATTGGGTTAGCCCAATTAGACCACAAAATTAGCAACTTTCGGACCTAGCTAGAGTCGAGACTATTTTCATATCCCGAACTTGACTATCCCCTGTCCCACATTAGGTAATTGACCTCACCTCTTGGCATAAGTAAGTCAATCGACCAAAAATATAGATGAAAGCTCTATCATGTATTTCATCGAATACTTAGTGGGCATGAGAGAAAACTCTAAGTTCTAGCATAAATTAGGTGTGGTTAGGCATAAGACAAGTCTAATTAGCCATCAAGAGACTAATCCAAATCTAAGCCAACCAAACTAATATGTAATCAACCACAAAACATAAAAGCCCCCAATTTAAACCTAAGCTAGCAAAAAAAGAAATAAACATGAACCAAAAGAATTAATATAATCTAACAAGGATTAAAACAACTAATGAACATAAAATCATAATAGAAACTAAACATTTAAGCTAAATATAATCTAAACTATCAAGATCTAAAAAGAGGAAACAAGAACAAACATGAAGTAAGAAGAGAGAGAGGAGAGACAAAACATATGCTTAATTGGGTGAACTTCAAATACAAAGCATGAATCCAAAATACAACCCAATTAATCCTGATCTACCAACTTTATTTTCTTCTAATCAAGTTATTGAAACTAAGCACTAAGCTAAGTTAGCCTAAAAATCACCCAAAAGAACCCCCAAAATATCCCAAAGACGAGCTTTAAATACAAATCGAGCTGGGGAAAAGAGACAAAACATATGCTTAATTGGGTGAACTTCAAATACAAAGCATGAATCCAAAATACAACCCAATTAATCCTGATCTACCTACTTTATTTCCTTCTAATCAGGTTATTGAAACTAAGCCCTAAGCTAAATTAGCCTAAAAATCACCCAAAAGAACCCCCAAAATATCCCAAAGATGAGCTTTAAATATAAATCGAGCTGGGGAAAAGGGAGGAGAACAGCAGGGCAAGAGCCGACGACCGTCGGCATGGCGACCATCGGCCGTCGCTAGCCAATACTGGCTAGAGGTCGCCGGGGCGACCATGGTCACCAGCCAAGACCGGCCGGCGTGTCGCCTGGGCGACGGCAGTTGTCAGGCCCTAGCTGATGGTTGCTGTTACTCGACTGCGACTGGCCATCGGGCAGTCGACTGTCCTCCCATTGCACGATGCTTTATCTTCTTCTTTTGTTCCTTTTTGCGACATTTATTCGATGGGATTTATTAGCTACAAAAGTGAATAAAATGAGTAAAAATCCTAGAGATTATTTTATTTTACGAACTAAAATTAGGTGAAAGAGGCACGTAAAATGCGACAAATTAGCGCCTAACAAATACCTGAATACCTATCTTTTACTTGTCCTCGAGCAAAACAAGAGAAAATCTAACCTACGAACCTAACTCACTGTCTTAAGAATCAAGGTTGCATTTAGCGCATTCAAGAAGCCCTTTAAACCCCTTAGTTATCCCAAGTGGACGAGCGTGGTCTCGTGAGGGTTTGCAGAAGATATATCCACAAAATCGTTGATGTATTTTTGGATTTTTCAAAACAAAACATATACACAAGGCAAAGGGGAAAATATATACATAGCTAGATCGATTTTGTTACCTTAACAACCTAATTCCCTAGTCATATACAAGAAAAACAGGCATTCAAGACACACATAGGCTATATATGCTCCCGAATCTCATTTTTCGCCCCACGCAACACAATGACGCGATTCGCACACCTTGGTGCTCCGTGCAAGGTGTATTGACTTCTAATGCTAGGCTTATTAGGCCTTGAACTCTCGGAGGAACAACTTAACACATATTTGGGCTTCTTTCCAATTTAGGGGTTTTATTTGGATTTGCGAAGTACTTATTCAAGCCCAAATAGAGGTACCAGAGATAAGCTCATTTTTACACTTCTTGTTTTTCTCATTTTTTTTCTTTTTCATAACGAAGCCAAAACTGGAAGTCAATTAACCAATAGAATATCCCCAAACCCAAATTCCAATGACTAACTCCAAAAGTCAATGATTAAGTGTACAAGGTAGGCACAAAATCGCACATGTGAAATGGGGTTATTATGAGAGACCGGAGATCACATTGTAGACATGTGCTCTATCATGCATATTTTACCTATGTACAAGCTAGCAACCAAGCTATCGAAGAACAAAACCAATCACGAAGGCACAAAAGTCCCCTAAATATCACAATGTTCTCATTGGTAGCTAAGGAGTCACTACCTCCACAAAAACACAGAAAAACAAAGAAAACAAAATCACACAGACAACTCACAAAACAAAACAAACAAAGACGAAAATACTAAACCTGTACACATATACACAAGCTAACACACTATCCCAGAAACACTATCTCACCCAATCAATAACAAGGCCACACATATATACGAAATCGATGCCACCAAAAATGAATATATATCCAACCACCAATCACAAAACACAGATATGCACAAAAACAAACAAAGGTGATCATGGCCATCAATCGGCTCCACAATATCCCCAATTTCACCTCAAAGTTGATCACGAGCAAAAACACAACCTAATATCAACAACTAAGCTCAAGCTAATATCCACAGCTAAATAAAAAGAAACACAAGAAAAATAAAAAGAAAGAAGAAGGTTAGAACGAGTATACCAGGTTGGGCACTGAATGTACCCAAACTATGCCATAAGGGCGCAAAGAGTATCAGCCACTCCTTGTCTCTCAAGACGTGAGTCATCAACTTAGATGCGGTCAAAGCTCTTAAGAGCTTATTGTATGTCATCACATGCATTTCAGAATGATGTGAGTAAGAGAACACTGGTAAAGATGAAGCAAATAAACTTAGTGGCCTCTTAAACTCATCAAATGACATAGAAAAATCAAAAGCATGATCAAAGAAAGTACTCCACGTGATTTTCGTAGGCACATCATCTAGGTATGCATGATATGGATCAAATAAGAGATTAGACCCTCTAATGTCACCTAGGAACTCATGAAATGCATGAAAATGGGAGGGGGTGATGGTGAGGAAAGAGAATGAAATGGGTGTAGAGTCAAGTGGCTCGGTACAAATGGAGTCGATAATTCACATGGTAGGAGTGAAACTATCCATCTCTACATCATCACTAAACTCCTCAAAAGAAGTCTCCTCAACATATGGCTCCACCAATGTAAGCCCTCCTAACCAAGAAAGTGAAACATCCTCTATAGAACTAGCATTTCCTCGAGAAGTCTCGCCCATCTCTAACCCTGTGCACTGAGCTAAAGGAAGGGGGGGAAGCAAGTAAGATCGAGTTATTAACATTAGTGTCCACAGGTGTTCTAGAAAAAGATGGAGCAACAAATGACAAGGAGGTCAAGGGAGGGTCAAACGCTTCCCCTGGGTTGGTTAAAGATGCATCATCAACAACATTAGACTCTAGGGAAAGGAGAAGACTCACAATTATCGTAGAGACTAGCTCAAGTATAAGGCAAGGTAGACTAGGGTCAGTCTCTTGCAATAAACCACACTTCCTCTTCCTATTAACAAAATGCTCTTGTTGCTCATTCATTTTCCCTATCATGGCATCAAGCCTAGCATAACATTCATCGGAAACATCATAATATGGACATGAATTCACATCATGGTCAAAAGATTGACAATAAGAGCAAATAAGAGGAGAATAAGTGTGAAAATCATAGGAAATTGGGGAAGGACACCCAAAAGAGTCACTAGCAATCTCATGGTTCCATTGATGCCAAGCCAAAGACCCAACAAATCACATATGTCATCAACATCTAAAGAGCACATACAACCATGACATATGGACTCGAGGGTGACTCGAGTTTCAGATGTTATCCCCACTACCACAACATTGCATATTTCCTATTTTTTCACATGTGAAATGCACATATTGAACATGATAATCGTTTAATCTAGACAAGTATTGCCAAAAAGGCTCATGCTCAAATTGGGGTAAATGGAAAATAGTCATTGCGATTTTTTCCTCAAATTTTTGATTTTTTTAATTTTTTTGAATTTTCTAAAGGCCTAGTCTCGAATGCTCCAATAAACCCCAATATTGAAAAACAATAACTCCCTAACAACGGTGCAAAAAACTTGATGGGAAAAATTCAATTTTGAAATTTATAATCCCAAGTGCAAGGTTGTATCGTTGAGTGCAAGCGGTGTCATCCACTAAGAGTTGGGTTTCAAGCACCTGGATTAGCTACAGTGATTCAATCTAGGCCAGGAAGGAAGAAAATGAAAAAAAAGCTAAACTAAACTAATAAAAGCAAAAAAAAGTGGCTTGAGACTATAATTTGCTAATTGATGAACTAAATAGTCTAGATAAGTCCTTACTCGACTTGCACCCATAACTAGAGATGGTCGGTTTGGCATCAAAGGTCACCCAAGCCCTCTCTCAAGGGCCATCAGCTAACCTAATTAGTTTAACCACCTATTTTCATGGGGTTAGCCCAATTACACTACAAAATTAGCAACTCTCAGACCTAGCTAGAATCGAGACTATTTCCATGTCCTAAACTCAGCTATCCCCTCTCCCACACTAGCTAATTGACCTTATCTCTCCGCATAAGTCAATCGCCCTAATATATATGAAAGCTCTATTAAGCATTTCATTGAACACTTGGGGCCATGAGAGAAAACATTAAGTTCTAGCATAAATTAGGTGTGGTTAAGCCTAATACAAGTCTAATTAGCCATCAATAGGCTAATTATAATCCAAGCAAACCAAACTAAGGACTAATCAACCACAAAACATAAAAGCCCGCAATTTAAACCTGAGCTCGCAAACAAAGAAACAAATATGAACCAAGAGAATCAATCTAATCTAACAAGGATTAAACGAGCTAATGAACACAAAATCATAATAAAAACTAAACACTTAAGATAAATATAATCTAAACTATCAAGATTTAACAAGAGGAAACAAGAACAAAGATGAAATAAGAAGAGAGAGATGAGAGAGAAAACTTATGTTTGATTGGGTGAATTTCAAATCCAAAGCTTGGATCCAAAATACAACCCAATTAATCCTAATCTGCCTGCTTTATTTCCTTCTAATAAGGCTTTTGAAGCTAAGCCCTGCACTAAACTAGCCTAAAAATCGCCCAAAAGAACCCCCAAAAGGTTCTGAACACGGGCTTTAAATACAAATCGAGCCAAGGAAAAGGGGCGATGGCAACAGGGCAAGGGCCGACGGTCGTCGCCTGCAAGGACCGGCTGGCGGTCTCCAGGGCAACCGTGGTTACCAACCAAGCCTGGTTGGAGGTTGCCAGGCCTTGGCTGATGGCTGATGCTAGCTGGGCTGCGACTGGCCATTGTACAGTCGACTGTCCTCCCATCGCATGATGCTTTGTCTTCTTCTTTTGCTCTTTTTCATGACATTTGCTCGATGAGATTTATTACCCATAAAAGCAAATAAAACGAGTAAAAAAGCTAGAGATTATATTATTGTATGAGCTAAAATTAGGTGAAAGAGGCACGTAAAATATGACAAATTAGTGACTAACAAATTCCTACACATCTATCTTTTACTCGTCCTCGAGCAAGACCAGAGAAAATCTAACCTAGGAACTTAATGCACTGTCGTAGGAATCATGGTTTGTATTTAGCGCATGCAACAAGCCCTTTAAACCCCTTGATTACCCCAAGTGGACGAGTGAGGTCTCGTGAGGGTTTGCAGAAGATATACATAACAAATCTTTGAACTATTTTTGAATTTTTCAAAACAAAACATATATATAAGGCAATGGGGAAAATATGTACACATCTAGATCGATTTTATTACCTTAACAACCTAGCTCCCTAGCTATATACAATCAAAACATGCATTTAAGACACACATAGGCTATATATGCACACTGACTCTTATTTTTCAACCCACGTAACACAATGATGCGATTTGCACACCTTGGTATGCCGTTGCAAGGTGTGTTGACTCCTAATGCTACTATAACTGGGTAAAAGGTCACCTTTACTTAGCTCATGACTTCCTTTATTTTTGCTCCTCTTTTTTTTTCTTTCTTCTTTTTTTTTCGCTTTTCTCCTTATGCTCCTTCACTCGGGTGGGTAGTTCTTGGCGTATTAGGCCTTGAACTCTGGAGGAACAACTTAGCACATATTTGGGCTTCTTCCCTATTGAGGGGTTTTATTTGGATGTGCAAGCACTTATTCAAGCCCAAATAGAGGAACCTGAGATAAGCTCATTTTCACACTTCTTGTTTTTCTCATTTTTTCCCCTTTTCATAACAAAGCCAAAATTGGAAATCAATTAACCAAGTAGAATGCCCCCAAATCCAAATTTCAACAACTAACACCAAAAGTCGATGATTAAGCATACAAGGTAGATACAAAATCACACATGTGAAATGGGGTTATTATGAAAGAACGGAGATCACACTGTAGACAAGTGCTCCATCATGCATATTCGACCTATATACAAGCTAGCAACCAAGCCATCAAAGATCAAAAACTAATCACAAAGGCACAAAAGTCCCCCAAACCCAAGAAGAAAAACTATACAAAAATTGAAAATTTGAAAAATTTTCACAAAAATATACACAAAAGGGCATATGACTTCCCGCCCCCACACCTAAATATCATAATGTCCTTAATAGAAGCCAAGGAGTCACTACATGGACAAAAGCACACAAAAACAAAGAAAACAAAATCACACACACAAGATACGCAAAACAAAACAAACACAGACAAAACACTAAACCTACACATAGATACACAAGCTAACACACACTCCCATAAACACTGTCTCACCTAATCAACAATAAGACC
>NCQV01111399.1:0-11528 GCA_002740545.1 Lophocereus schottii | reverse complement strand
ACATGAAAACATTATTCATGAGGCCTATGAATGCGATTGGGGCATTGGTAAGTCCAAAGATCATCACAGTAAATTCATAATGACCGTATCTAGTCCAGAAAGAAATTTTGGGGATGTCCTTTGGTTTAGTTCTAAGATGTTGGTAACAAGACCTTATGTCAATTTTTAAAAACACCCGAACTCCTTGCAAGTGGTCAAACATATCATCTATTCAGGACAAAGGATACTTGTTCTTAATAGTAATTTTATTTAGCTCCTTATAATTTATAGAAAGCCTTCAGGTTCCATCCTTTTTCTTCACAAATAAAACTGGAGCTCCCCAGGGTGATATAATGGGCTTAATAAATTCTTTCTATAGCAACTCATTCAGCTAGATTTTCAATTCATTGAGCTTTATTTGGGGTCATCCTGCAAGGGGATTTTGAAATACTTGTGCATCAAGGGCTAGTTTAATTTCATAATTAATCTCCCATTAAGGTAGTAAACTGAGTAATTGTTAACGAAACACATCAAGAAATTCACACAAACCATACGAACATTTTATATTTTGATTTCCTTCTCCTTAATCCTAGTGGCATAACATATCTATCCTATGCAACTTTGCCTTATTGGCTTACATGCCTTCGTAATTAACATTAAGGGATGCTCTTTTCCATTCTTTTCACCATAGAAGCATGTTTCTCGAGCCTATGGGTGCTTTAGAGTGATGTTAAGGTTCTTACAATCAATGTTTGCCTCATGAATGGTCAACCAATCCATTCATAACATTATATCAAATTTCAACATGCCAAATTGAATTAAATTCCCAAGGAACTCATGCTCCCAAATCGTAATAGGAGCATTCTTATAAAGGATGGGAGACTCCACCACTTGTTCATCTACACGCTAATTCTATAGTTGGCTCACACCTTATCATTTTCTAAATTCAATTGTAATGTAGTTTGGCGGATGTAAAAGGCCTTTGAATTTAAAAAGAGAGTTTCAGTGACTACCGACTATAGCATTGTTAGGCGATAATTTGTCACATTTTACATGCCCTTTTTACCTAATCTTAGCTCGTATAATAATGTAATCTTTAGAGTTTTTCTTGTTTTATTAAGTATTCTTTGAGAGTTTTACTTGTTTTGTTTATTTTTGCAGGTAATAAGTTAAACCAAGCAAATATCGCGAAAAAGGGCAGAAAAGGATCAATACAGGCGAAAAGGCGGAAAAACGGGAGCCAGTCGGGGCAGCCGGCCAGCAAGGCGGTACGGCCACCCCGTGCCACATGGCACGGTGCAGCCGTGCCACTTAGGCATGGTCGTGCCCCCCCGTTTCCTTTGATTCTTCGCGGCCCGCCTGGTCTTCTATTTAATCCTCTTTTCTCGACCTTGTTCGGGGGCTTCTTCTTCCACTTCCTTAGGGTAGTTTAGTTTAAGTTTTTAGCCAATAAAAACCCCTTTGAAGGGATTAGATTAGGATTTTAGTGGTATTGATTTGAGATTCAAGCTTGTGGATTCCAAGTTCGTTCATTCAATTCAAACATAAGTCTCTTCGCTCTCTCTTATTATTCAATTTTGTTTTTGCTTAATCTTATTAGTTTAGATTGTATTAGTTTAAGTGTTTAGTTTTGATTGTTAATTCTTGTTTTATTTGGTTGTTAGATTTCATTCTCTTTCCTTCAGTTCGTGTTTATTATGTTCTTCGTTAGTTTAGGTTTAGGTTTAGGTTTTTGTATTTTGTATTTTGTTAATGATTAGTTGTTATAATTTGCGGACTTGGGTTGTAATTAGCCTCTTAATGGCTAATTGATTTTGTACTAGGCCTAACCATACCCAATCTATGCTTAGAACCTAGAGGTTTCCGTCACGCCCGTCAAGTGTTCGATGAAATGCTTGAGAGAGCTTTCATCCATATTTTTAGGCAATTGACTTATGCTGAGAGATGAGGTCAATTAGCTAGTGTGGGAGAGAGAATAATCGAGTTCGGGACATGAAAATAGTATCTGAATCGAGTTAGGCCCGGGGTTGCTAGTTTTGTAGTCTAATTGGGCTAACCCCATGAAAATAGGTGGTTAGGCTAATTAGATTAGCTCATGACCCTTGAGAGAGGGCTTGGGTGGTCTTTGATAATGCAACCGATCATCTCTAGTTCGTAATGTAGTTTGGGTAGGTTAGGACTCGTCTTGATTAGTTGGTTCGTCCATTGGTCAAGTCACAACTCCAAGTTGCTTTTTCTATGTTTGTTAGTGTAGTTTAGTTTTTCCTCTTTACCCTTCAATCTTGCCTAGCTCGAGACGCTCTAGCTAGCCCTAGTAGTTGGAAACACAATTCCCTGCGGACGACACCCCAAGTACTCAACGATACACCTTGCACTTGGGTTTTATAAATATTAAAACTCTGTTTTCTCGCTAACAAGGTTTTGGCGCCGTTGCCGGGGAATTGGCGTTTTCAATATTGAAGCCCACTTGAGTATTCGAGACTAGGGTTTTATTTAAAAAAAAAAATCCAAAAACATTTCAATGGCAATTTTCAATTTTCCCCAATGTGAGCAAGAATTATTTTACCGTTATTGGGATCGTTTACATGCTTATCTTGCTCAATGTGCTTCTTGTGGATGTTTATATGAGAAATGGGAAATATCGCATGTTTTTGATAAGGGTATAAATTGTGTGACCCGTGCTCTTTTTGAGCATTGGGATTTTTATGCTAGAAGTGTCGAAGAAGCATGGGATTTTCTTAATTGGTTGGGTCAGGATACTTATAAATTTGATATTAGTTGTGCTAATTCTTACAACCCAGTCCCTTGCATCCCTGATTATGCCCCTCCTTTGTGTGAAACTTGCCATTGTTCTGATCATGACAACACTTCTTGTCCTTATTATATTTCTGATGATAGTCTTGCTAGAATTAGTAGTATGATAGAGATAATGACAAAGCAACAAGCTGAGTTTGAAAATAAAATGCGGGAGTTTGACCTATCACATAAGACTGACCTTAGGTTTAGTTCTCCTAAACATGATGTTTGTTTGTGTGATGATGATGCGTCTTTTACTCTCCTAGAATTCGGACTAGAGGCAGTACTTGACCCTTCCCTAACTGCTCCATCCTTTGTTGCTCCACCCTTAGCCAGTACCCTTAGGGACAACACTACGTTTAACATGACCTTGCCTGATCCACCTCTCGCTTTAGCTCAGTCGATGGAGTTCGAGGTAGGTGAGGCCTTTATTGTTAACGGGAGTGTTGATGAGGATGATGTTTGTCATGATTCAGACAATGATCTTATTGAGGTGTATGATTCTGATGTGGCTCCTGTAGGGAGGTCTTATGGGGATGTTGTAGTTACTATGCCAGCTAGTCCTGATCTTATTGAAAATGTATCCCCTAACCACCTTGATACACTCCATGTTTCCCCTTTAGGTTCACCACCCTCCCCTTCCCCTGAGTGCCATAATTTATCACGCATTATATGTCATGATATGCTTGAGGGGAATGAGATAGACTGTATGGACTCCCTAGGTACCTTTAGAGGGTATAACCCCTCCCTTGATCCTTATAGCTTGTACCTAGGGATCATGCCTGCAAAAATCATGTTAACCACTGCATTTGATTTCTTCACTGATTTTTCAAAGGCATTCGATAAATTTAGGAGAGCACTAACTATTATTTCTGCATTCCTGTTTAAGTGCTCTTACTTACACCCATCTGAGTTGCACGCTCAGATGTTTGATAAGTTCCTACGAGCTTTGACGGCATCTGAATAGGTACCTTGGGTCATGAGATGAGGAGGAGTGGCGGATGCTCCTTCGGCCTCCACAGCACCATCCAAGGGAGGCGCAGTTCGGGTACAATCAGTACCCGACCTAGTATACTCATTCTAACTCTTCTCCCTTCTTTCTTTTTCTTTTTGTTTAGTTGTGGATACTAGCATTGTGTTTTTATTGGTGATCATCTTGAGTTGACATTTGGGATGTTGTTGAGCCAATGATGGCTATGATCACCGTTTTTGTATTTTTATGGATATTTGTGTGTTGTGATTAGTGGTGTTGATGGCTTGGTATGTTCTTGTCTTTGGTGGTTAGTTTTGTATGTATGTGTGGTCTTATTTTTGATTTTAGTGAGTGTTTTTGGGAGAGTGTACTAGCCTATGTATATATTGTGCCGGTTTAGTATTGTTGTGTGTGTTTATTGTGTTTTATGTGTCATGTGTTTACTTTTGTTTTCTTTATTTTTGTGTGTTTTTGTGGTTGCTGATGACTTTCAGCTCCCAATGAGGACATTGTGAGATTTAGGTATGGGGGTGGGGTCATCTCCCTTTTGTTCTTAGTTTTGTAAAAATTTTTCATTTTTGTGTAAATTTTTCCAATTTTCTCCTTTTTGTATAATTTTTTTTTTCCTTTGAATTTACGGGAGTTTTGTACTATTTTGATCATCCTTGATATCCGGTACCTTGACTATTAGCTCATATATAAGTATAATGCGCATGATAGATATCCATCCCTGGTCTATCATTTTAGGCCTCAGTTCTAACCCCAATAGTCCATGGTAACTTTATAATCCAATCCTGACTATTATATTATCATTACCTTATATTCTTAGCCTTCCGTGATCGGCTCTTCCATTTGCCTACTGTACAGTTTCTTCTGTATGTACTTGCATCCCCTTTTCCAAAAACAAAAGAAAAAACAAATAGATTCAAGCGCTACAGGGTGTATTCCTTTGAGGCGTGGCAAGAGTTTGTAATGAAAAAATAATGGAAAGAAAAAAAAATGGGGAAGAAAAGAGTTTGGAATGATAAGTATCCCTTTGAGGCATGTGCTAGTGGGTGTTACCCTTTGAGGCAATACTGCTACTGGGGAAACTTGCTTTCCATGCTAGCCATTCAATAAGGTAGCTTGTGTTAGTTAAGTGGGATTGAGTTTGATTTTGGTAGGCTAAGTTTTAGGGTGATGATACACTTGCACACCAGGCACCAGGATAGATTCAATGTTTTCATGCGTCGTGGGGCGAAAAACCGATGTCTGGATGTTTGGGATGATGTGTCCTAAAATGCATATGATGCTTGTGTACAGACTGATATTTGAGCTACTAGGGGGTTTTGGTTGATTCGATTGTGTACATTTTATCCCAATTTATATATTGTGTTTTGTCATTTTTATTTTTTGATTTTTGTTTTTCTTTTCTTTGTTTTTCCTTTTTGAGATTTTGTGGGTATATCTTCTGCAAACCCTTACGAGACCTTACTCATCCACTTAAGGGAACCAAGGGGTTTAAAGGGCTTGTTGCATACGCTAAATGCAACCATGATTCCTATGAAAATGAGTTAGGTTCCTAGGTTAGTTTTTCTCTTTGTTTTGCTCGAGGACGAGCAAAAGATAGGTGTGGGAGTATTTGTTAGGCGATAATTTGTCACATTTTACATGCCCTTTTCATCTAATCTTAGCTCGTATAATAATGTAATCTTTAGAGTTTTTCTTGTTTTATTAAGTATTCTTTGAGATTTTTACTTGTTTTGTTTATTCTTGTAGGTAATAAGTTGAACCAAGTAAATATCGCGAAAAAGAGCGGAAAAGGATCAAAACAGACGAAAAGGCGGAAAAACGGAAGCCAGCCGGGGCAGCCGGCCAGCAAGGTGGTACGACCACCTCGTGCCACATGGCACGGCTCCGTGCCACTTAGGCATGGTCGTGCCCCCCCGTTTCCTTCGATCTTTCGCGGCCCGCCTTGTCTTCTATTTAATCCTCTTTTCTCGACCTTGTTCAGGGGCTTCTTCTTCCACTTCCTTAGGGTAATTTAGTTTAAGTTTTTAGCCAATAAAAACTCCTTTAAAGGGATTAGATTAGAATTTCAGTAGTATTGATTGGAGATTCAAGCTTGTGGATTCCAAGTTCGTTCATTCAATTCAAGCATAAGTCTTCTTCGCTCTCTCTTATTATTCAATTTTGTTCTTTCTTAATCTTATTAGTTTAGATTGTATTAGTGTAAGTGTTTAGTTTTGATTATTAATTCATGTTTTATTTGGTTGTTGGATTTCATTCTCTTTCCTTCAGTTCATGTTTATTATGTTCTTCGTTAGTTTAGGTTTAGGTTTAGGTTTTTGTATTTTGTTAATGATTAGTTCCTAGAATTTGCGGACTTGGGTTGTAATTAGCCTCTTGATGGCTAATTGATCTTGTACTAGGCCTAACCATACCCAATCTATGCTTAGAACCTAGAGGTTTCCCTCACGCCCGTCAAGTGTTTGATGAAATGCTTGAGGGAGCTTTCATCCATATTTTTGGGCGATTGACTTATGCTGAGAGGTGAGGTCAATTAGCTAGTGAGGGAGAGAGAATAACCAAGTTTGGGACATGAAAATAGTATCCGAATCGAGTTAGGTTCGTGGTTGCTAGTTTTGTAGTCTAATTGGGCTAACCCCATGAAAATAGGTGGTTAGGCTAATTAGATTAGCTCATGACCTTTGAGAGAGGGTTTGGGTTGTCTTTGATAGTGCAACTAATCATCTCTAGTTCATGATGTAGTTTGGCTAGGTTAGGACTCGTCTTGATTAGTTGGTTCATCCATTGATCAAATCACAACTCCAAGTCGCTTTTTCTATGTTTGTTAGCATAGTTTAGTTTTCCCTCTTTCCCCTTCAATCTTGCATAGCTCGAGACGCTCTAACTAGCCCTGGTAGTTAGAAACACAATTCCCTGCGGATGACACCCCAAGTACTTAACGATACGCCTTGCACTTGGGGTTTATAAATATTAAAACTCTGTTTTCTCGTTAACAAGCATCCTTTTTCCTTATCATGTAAGCTCACCTTATAGTTGTAGATTTAGCAGGTGGGGGTCCTTACCATGGGGTAACAAGTACCCTTCCAACTCCTTTTTCTGTCATGTTATTTCTTATTGGACAAGTAGTAATCAAATGATCAAGACTATCACGCCATATGCATTTGTTACCCACTCAGAACTCAGCAATGCTATGGTTTCTGCGACTATAGTCTCCACAAGGTTTGGTTGAAACTGATGGGTGACTTTTGGTAGCACCAACAATAGGCTTCTTTTGGATTCGCTTTCAGTTTAAGTCCCTCAATCATCCACTTTCTTTTTTGACTTCCTAGGTTCAAAGCTCTTAGTTCATTCTTTACTCACTCCACTTAAGCAGCTTACTTGTACAACTCTTGATAGGTTTGAATTAGTTGTCCAACTAGTTGATTTTGAATGTAAAAGGCTAAACCTTCCTCAAGTCTCCTCATGTTATTCCTTTCAAAGCCACAAAGTCCAGCGGAAACATTGATAACTCCATGAATTGCTAGCACATTGCATCACTGCCAAATTACTGCTTGTCCTTAGTTTCATTAATTATTTATCCATTTGACATTGAATTGTGATTGTATAGAATTTAGCCCTCAGTTCCTCTATAAATTTATCCCTCGTAAGCTCAAGTTCTTCTAACTTATCCTTTATAGTACTCCACCATATATCTGGTTCGCTAGCTAAGTAAAAGGTCACTATGTTCACCTTTTTCTCATTAGGGACCTTAAAATGCAATTATTTTCTTTATTCCCCTAATCCATTTTTCAAGTTCTATAGGGTAAAACTCCCCATCATATAAAGCTTAGAAGCATTTTCAATAGGTACATGAGGAATTCTCTTAATCAGTTCAACCGCCTAGTTCTTCCAATAGTTTAGACCCTCAACACTACTAGATACTTCAAAAGCCACTATTACACCCTTGTGGGCACCAAAATTTTAACAAGATAAGCAGAATTTAAAATAAATTTAAATTGATTATTTTGAGTGAGCTCATTTTAAATGGTTAGATTTATTTAATAATTGGACAACAGCACCTATCAAGTCATGTCCCAAATGACTACTAAGTCATGAATTAAATGGATAACAAGTCAAAGGCTCAGTCTACCGCCGAAGAAAGCAAATAAGTCGCAAACTCTAGTAGGAGTGGGGTGCATCCCTTTCCTATAAGACTACTCACTCATATTCGGGGGTGAAAAATTCATTCTTTGAAGGCATTCTGAAGGCTCAAAGTGTTAGCTTCTCTAGAGGAAGACAACAAGTATAATCAAAACATATACCATATACTTCTGAAGATCAAATAAAACTCACCTTGATTGAGATCAAACTTCTTAGGCCATCTCTCAAGATTAAATTAATGAAAATTCATTTAAAGGAAGTCAAATTAATCAACTTAATCGATCCTCTTTCAAGTGCAAATTGGAGATCGAATCAAAAGAGTTATTTATTTGTTCATCTTGTAATAAATATAAAGAATTGTACCCACACCTTCTGAAATTAATACAAATTAAATTTCTCCATAGTTCTTGTCTTATTTATTTTAGGTTCAAAATTTATATTTATAAATTTTTGGCATGCCCAGTGGGACCTTTCTGCCTCTCGTCTCTTTCTCCAAGCAGACAAGTTCTACACTTCTTTAAGAAGAAATGGCTCTTGAAAACGCCATCATTTAATCTTCCAAGAAGGAAACCACTGGATCTACATCTGAAGGATCCACAAAGGCTAGTATTGTGTCTAGCAATTGAAGCACTTGAGTGACGATTAGGAGCGTGACCAAAGTTGCTGCCTTCATCACCCTAAAATAACAAGTTGTGACTCGAACTTTGCAATCATGCAAAATTTAAAAATTTTACTCTAACTTGCCTACTGATGGGGTTAATAAAACAGTTTTTCTCCCTAATTTGAAGTTAAAAGCTTTTGTTGTCTTCACTCTACCTTGTCGATTGGATGAATTTTAAGCCAACACTATTCATGTCTTCCAACCTTTCAATGCAGAAGGTGATGACTATGGTAGTAGCGATTTCTCACCAATACCTCCAAGACTTTTCTCACAACTTGAAGTCGAATCCTCTGACACCATCTTCATGCCAGTCATGGTGACAGAGACTATGAACTTGGAGGAAGAATTGGAAAATATGAAGGCAACTGTGAAAGACTTTCTAAGGAGAGCGATGAAAAAGATGCTCAAATTAAGCGTCAAAATAAGCATATTGCTGATTGAAGCCTCAAACAAAGGCTCAGGCAGTGAAGATTTTGACAAAAAGTCCAATCATAGCAAGTAGACTGACGATGAATGCAATCTAAAGGACGATTCAACCTTGAATTAAATGTCATTGGAGCAAATTCAAAACTTGATAGCTGATATGATAAAGGCCCATCTAGAAGGAGGTTCTTATAGAACTCATCATTATAGCACACCTTATACGAAAGGGATTGATGCACTGCGAATGCCTCAAGGATTCCAACCTCCAAAATTTCATCAATTTGATAGAAGAGGGAACCTAAAACAACATATAGTGCACTTCATCGAGACTTGTAATAATGTTGATGCATGTGGCAACCTCTTAGTGAAGCAATTTGTTCAATCTCTTAAAGGTCTTGCATTTGACTGGTATAAAGACCTTGCTTTTGCGTCTATTGCTAGTTAGGGACGAATGGAAAATGAATTCTTGAATCGCTTCTATAGCAAACGCGACATGGTCAGCATAAGTGAGTTGACTAACACTAGGTAATGGAATGAGGAGCCAGTCATAGATTATATCAATCATTGGCATGCCCTCTCTTTGAAATCCAAGGATCACTTTGCAAGTAAACAAGCCCAAGATTTTCCAAAAATTAGCAACATGAGCTCATGATATGGAGCTTACAATAGCTTACTGTAGAAGGCGACTCGATGATGGTGAATCAACAGCGTCATCAAGAGATAGAAGCCCCATGCTAAGAGACTCTGAAAAGAAAGAGTATTCTTAACCATAGTCCGTAAAGGTTGATTGATAACAAAAATTCTCTAGGGTGTTGATGCGAGAAATTATTTGTAATCTTTGCTTTCACAGTCTTCCAGCGACGACGACGCCTTCGTTTGCTTGGAAAATTAGCCATGGCTGATTGAGAATGAAATTTCGCTAAGGTGTTGATGTGCAAAATTATTTTTAGTGAGATTCTCCATCTTTTGTAGGCTATCGCACTGACATCGTCTTCGTTTGGTTGGAAAATCAGCCATGGCTTCTTTTGCTGAAGTTTGCTTCATGATTGATTCATGAAGGATTCGTTGTCCTAAATAAATTGTAAAACATGTCTCACTTTGTGGTTTTAAGTCGGTTAAAAATAGGAAAAGGTTGTAGGAGCCCATTATCAATTAGGGTTGGTTCTACCAATTCAAATTACTTGATCCTTCAGCACTCATCGACAGAAAGTGAAGCACAATTTATAGCATCTCGATGACCAGCAAGAACATAATTACTATAGCTTTGGTTTTTCATATTTATACATGGTGATGGGGGCATGGGAAGGCACAAATTTTAACATAGTCTCCTATTTCTCCAAAAAAAAGTGAAAAAAAGGATCTGACCTTAAAAAAAAAGGTCTTCGTATAAAAGGAAAAGGCATGCAAAGTTTTGATTAATTATCTTGACGAAATGTTTCATATGCCCACAAAGCTAAATTTGATTCGCCTATGCCAATTAAAAACATTGACATATTAAATTGGCCTCAAGGGCATTGGATTGCTCGATAAAAATTCTTGTAAGTCCAAAAGATAGCCATCAGTAATGTAAGTCAAGTAGCAAACATGTTACCTCTTCCTTAAAAGTTCAAGACTCTACTGCTTCAAGCATTCCAAAAGTCAAGGTCATGGCCAAATCTCAATGGGGCAATTTTTAGGCACTAAAATTTTAATAAGATGAGCCGAATTTAAAATAAATTTAAAATGATTATTTTGAGTGAGCTCATTTTAAGTGGTTATATATATTTAATAAGTTGGGCAAAATTGCTTATCAAGTCATGTCCCAAATAGCTACTAAGTGATGAATTAAATAGACTATCGAGTCAACAGCCCAGTCCACGGACGAAGAAAGCAAATAAGTTGCAAACTCTAGTAGGAGAGGGGGGATCCTTTCCTGTAAATAGAGCACTACTCACTCCTATTTGGGGATAGAAAATTCATTCACTCTAAAGGCATTCTAAAGGCTCAAAAGGTTAACTTCCGTAGACGAAGACAACAAGCACAATCAAAGCATGTGTCGTCTACTTTCCAAGATCAAATCAAACTTATCTTGATTGAGATCAAGTCCCTTAGGCCTTCTCCCAAGATCAAATTAATTGAAGTTTATCCAAAAGAAGTCAAATCAATCAACTTGATTGAGATTCAAGTCAATCGACCCTCTTTCCAATGCAAATTAGGGATCGAATCAGAGGAATTATTTTTTTGTTCATCTTACAAAAAATATACAGAAATTGACCCATACCTTTTGAAATTAATACAAATTATATTTGTCCATATTTCTTGTCATATTTATTTTGGGCTCGAAATTTGTGTTTATGGCTACCACTCAAGTTTCGTTATGCCTTCCGGGGCACTTGGTTACCTAAACCTTGAATGTCACCTTCATTGTTATTCAAGTTTTTGTTTACAGATTCTAACATGCTAGATCATATAAACAAAACTAGTTATTTAAATTTTCATTCCATTATGACAAAACCAATAACTACTTAAAGGCAAACACAATTTTAATTTAAAACACCACCATCATCG
>NCQV01111395.1:0-14255 GCA_002740545.1 Lophocereus schottii | reverse complement strand
ACTTAATCAATTCATGCATAATAATGTAGTCTCCTCATTCTTTATCTCTCTATTCTCTCTTTTATTTGATCACGAAATTTGAATGTCAACATGGTATCAGAGCGGGTTGGTCGATCTTGATTTGCCATCGTCCTTATTTGATTAAAAATTATGCACACGTGTTGGACTTTGTTAGTAACCCACACAAGAGGGAATGTGTTGAAGTATGAAAGTAGGTATTGTCCTGCATTGATAATAATACAAAGAATATGAAAGTAGTATTATCCCACATTGATAAAGTTAAAGGGCTTGAGTATGTATATAAGTATATGAGTTACTCTATCCATTATCAATTGGTTTTGGATTGACACCTCATTTCAGCGTATATGCATGACTTGTTTGACTAAAGCCCGATTGATATATAAAGATTTAACAGACAATTAAGCATTTATACTTTTAGTGCAAGTTTACAAATACCATTTGCACTCATCTTGGCAGTGAGCTGTTGCAGAGCTTCAATTTGAACACAGAATGGGGGCCTAGTAGGATTAAATTAGCAGGCTGCTGGCACTACCAGCGCAAACAGCAAGTGTATTTACTACTGTCAATTTTCATCTACGTTTGTTAGAGCAAAATCTATATCATACACTCGAGTTTATGTACTCTCATGTGACACATAAGCAATTATATATTAAAATATAAAACATATGACAAATATACCCAAAAAATATATATATAAAATAGATATGAGAGCACGTGCTCATGGGTGTCTATAATAATTTGCCACATTGCAAGGAGTGAAATAGTAGGATCTTTTCTCTAAAAAACTAGATTGGAAGGGATTAAAAGCAGAATATACATAATGTACCTTGACAAAATGAGATGATTAGAAAATTTGTAACTTTGTACACTCAGGGATGCTTGAGTTTGGTGATTTGAAGTAAATGAAATATACCTGACTATTAGAGTATAAACCTATTTCTGAGCCTTCAACAATTAATTTAAGCTTTTGCTTGAGATTGTTCCTGAACATAGTATCGAAACCTTTTTGAACGAGAGGTCTCGAGTTCAAATCTCAGCAGCCCTCATATTGATTTATAGCATAAGGTATGAGGAGACTTTATAGCATCCACGCTTTAAACTTAAAGGGCATTCGTTTGAGAGGGCCTGTTAGAGGAATTTTGGTTTGCTTTTTCTATTTGGGAAGAAAAACTAACCCACTAGGCATTAATTGGGACGAAGTATTCTACTCCGATGTCTCTCTCTCTCTTTTTTGGTATAAGATAAGGTAGATTAAATAATCTTTCTCTCTCTTTTCTTACTCTCTTTACCCTCAATCCAACTATTGAAACTAAGCATTGTAAAAAGCTAAAAATTACCAATAATTCATTTGATTTTACATGTAGCACCATGTTGATATCTGATATGAAATATTTAATTCTTAGATTCAAAGAAAACATATAAACTTATATAGGCATAATTTGAAGTCAAGTCTTGTATAATAACCTCCAAAAATATCATTGGTGAAACTAATTGTCACCCAAAATAAAATATTTAATTACAAAATGTAAAAAAAAAATAAAAAAATTATGATGACGAAAATCTTGCAAAGGAAGTCCACAACACAAACATAAACATAAACATAAACATAAACATAATAATAATAATAATAATAATAACAATAATAATAATAATAATAATAATAATAATAATAATTGTAACGGTAGGTCAATTGCATGCAAATCATCAACAAGCTAATTAAAAAACTTTGTTCCTACCGAATTATTGATACAATCGTTCTTGAGCATTGAGAAATTAAGGTCGCAATTAAAATATAGCAAGTGAGAGTATTAAAATTTTACGGTGATCCGTTATTGAGGAGAGAAACTATTAAGGTGACCTTCGCCTACAATTATACAATGATGTAAAAGTCAGTCATTTAATTTGCAGAATAAAAATCTGAACGCTATCTTCGCAAACCGTTAGAAAAGAACAAAGAAATTTTCTGTAGATTTAGAAGGTAGACTTATTTGTTGTCAAGGAAAAGCAAAGTATATTCATAGTATCATGTTGAATGACTGCGAATTCTACGATGATGATAAGGAGATAGTGCATGTGATCCTGAATAAAAATAATTGATCAATGTCGGCACAAAATTCCATTTCTGTCAACATTTTGGCTCTATTAGCCAATTAGAATATTGATTATTGTCTGGTCATTGCAAAACATTTCATGGCAGAAAATGAATTATTAAGCTAATTTTGTGTAGAGCCTTCTTAATTAGTTCTGTTGTCTTTGACTTACAAGCTTAATTATTACATTCGTTGACTTCTTTTTAATTTTTTTGCCGTTAATATTGAGTTTCAAAGAAAAAAAGCAACGCGATGCAATCAATGGCAAGCTGACAGTAAGAAGAAAGCAAGTTCACCCATGCAAACTAGAGTGTACAATCAAATCTCTATGAACTTCCGTTAAGACTTATAGACATGTGCTCCAAAATTCTGCCAGAAAAAACCCTTCTATGCTTCTGCAAAGAAACAAACTAATGCAACAAAACGAAATAAGTTGTTAGTCCTAATTTTCTTCCACCCCAATAGTCAACTTAAGCTCCTCAAACAAACCTACATCACAGGTGCTAGCCTGCCGTTAAATAGAGATTGATTGAAAATTGTTTCCCCTGCCTAGTAGCCAAAATCTAGAGGACATCCATTGCAAGACTTTGAAAGCATAATTAAAAACAATCCAAGCCCTATGCCTGCTCCACCCATGTACATGGTTCAACCCCCCTCAGCTTGCTATTAGGGTTGTAAATTGTTCTGTTTGGTGTGGTTTGGAGTATAAACCAAAACCCAATTCAAAACTACGTGCAAACATTTTCTAAAACCAAACCGAACCAAATTTAATACAGTTAGATCAAAGCAAACCAAACCATTATGGTTTGATTGGATTTCGTTTACATTTTCTCAAAGTTTAATTAAATAAAAAAGTGAAAAGCGACAACAGTGTTATGTACAACGCGTAGCAAAACCAACGATGTCTACAACTACAATAAACTACTCGTAGCTTAGTCTTATTACAAGGAGAATGAACATTTATCTTATTCAGTTATTACACTCCTAAATAAAATTCTGCAATACAAAAGGCAATGACCGATTATATAGAGATAATTCCAAGTAAGCCTTGGCATTGAATGCCAACTTTGTGCCACTTCTATCAACTTCATAAAGCGTACACTTGGAAAAACAAAGTACATGTCAGAATTTTACCCTACTGGATTTTATATTAAAAATTTAGTGAGTTCATTAAAAAAAAAAGGTTTTTGGACAAAAACCATATGAACTTCAGGATCATTTGATAATAATAATCCAAACTTTAAAAATTGCTCCTATACCTCGTACTTGCAATAAATTAATTTTATATGTCCCATCGTCGAGTTTAAGGAGCAATGACTTGGTAGTTTTTGAACTTGGCGCCCAAGCTTATATAGGTGGACATATAAGTTGAAGAAAAGTCTGTTGTGTTAGGGTTGACCTTGCACATCAAGTTTATATATATTTTTTTAAAAAAACTCCAAATCCCAGCCCACCTCCTGTTCTCATTGTGACTCTTTCTCTTTCCTTTATCGCTTTTCTCTTCCCATGTATCTGTTTGCAAAGCAGGAAAAAAAAGTTCAGTCCCGTCTACTAACATAACATTGTAGACCTCAAAAAACTCATCTTCCTAAATATGATCAGTCCTAATAAAGCATTTTTTAAGACTTTTGGAGAACTTTGATTCAAAAAAGAGAAAGAAAAGTGGAGTAGATTAGATTTTGGGAAGGGAATCTATAGAGAACAATGACAGCAAAACTAAACACCAGGGCTTGCAAAGTGGCTTCAAAGCTTGCAAAGGTCAACTTTTTTTTTGCTTTAAGAATGTTTGATTTCACATGTTTTTAGATGATTTGAGCAATGGTATGACTTTAGGTATTGATTTTCATAGGTGTTCTCAATTTTTGTTTATAGGGAGGGTTTTTGGGTACTGCATTAGGAATTGTGCTTTTGTCTGCATTGTGACTGAAATTTGTTTTTTTTTTTAATTTTGTGCTAATAATGAAAGTAGATGATTGATGATGATATAACCCTTGAATTTCACCATTGGGGAGTCCAGTGAAGGAGATTAATAGGATTAAATGTGAACAGGACTTCACGAGCAGAATTTAACCTTTTGAAATTATAAATTATCATATGTTCGAGATTAAAGGGCATCTCATAGAATATGGTTATGAAGGTTGATATTTAATGGATTTTTTGTATCAAGTGGTTGCGATGTCAATTGAAGAAATGCTTAGGAGATTATATAATGATGCTAACTCCAGGGATTTGACGGCATGCATTAGGGTCATAAGAGAATAATTATGTATGTGGTCCATGGGCTAAGTGGCCCTTAAGTTCTCCCAGATCCCTTGCCTAGTACTAAACAAAATCAAGTTCTAGGTGTGGATCATCACTACCTAAAATAGTAAACAATCGAAAAGAACCACTCGCCGAAAGTGAGCCTATCAACCCACTAACCAATCGAAGTATAGGCCTAGCTAGAAGGAAAAGCACCCTGAGAAATAGAGTATTTTGTGGTCCATTTCCAAAATTTACCAGCGCATCCACCAAAAACCAACGTATCATGTCTTGCCAAGCAAGGTAATAAGGGCAATACATCAAATCAGAGTCTCTAAGTGCCCTCAAGGAAGCCTGCTACTCCTAACGTCCAACAACTCTCTTCACCCTTGTCAACCAATTATTACCTGAGAACACCAACAACCTAAAGGGCCAACCAGCACCCTTTGTACCATCTCCCGAACCTTGAAGTCCAAGAGCAACCTCTATACTTGAGAACACCACCCATGTTTCCAATGATTTTGAAGATTGTAAGCCAGAGTCACCAATACGGTGGGATAAATTGATTGGAAAGTATAGTCTCAGTGACCTAAGGGGAAGTAAATATGTGTCTAATGATGATTCTAAGTCAAATGATGACTAATGAAAGTAAGGACGTCATTACAAGAGATGATGATATTGAAACAAGTTATGAGAAATGGGCAACTGCTAAGGCTGGGATGTATGTGTTTCAAATGAAAAAGAGTATGGCTCCACAGGTAAAAACTATTGAAACTTTACCAAAAGCTATTACATGTGGCATCGAAAGTGAATATGAGGATTCTCAGGTTGAAATAATAGCTCTACTGAGAGTCGTGATGAGGAGACTCAACTCCAACGGAAGATGGAGAAACCAGCTAGGGTTGATGTGTAAAAAACTTTAAATCATAAATGGGGAAAACATTTGGAATAGTTGCAAAGTTCAAGGATGCAGTTGTGAGATTTTCTCTTGCACAAGGTTTTGAGTTCAAGATTGGTGTATTTGACCGTACTAGGAAGAGGATTGCTGCATTATATACAAAATCTTACAAGTTTGAGGTATATTACTCTTGATATAAATATAAGGCTATTTATGTAGTTAGAACAATGATGGACCATCACAAATGTGGAAGAAACATGATAAAGAATAGCTAGTACAAATCATCCTGGCTTACCAAGTACGACTTGTTCAAATTCCATGAAATACCGAGTTAGCTTGTAACAGATATTGTCAATTAGTTAAAGAAAGAATTTAGGATGTGCTTAAGAAATAGGTGGGCAATAGAGTCAAAGAAGCAGCCATACACTATTGTGGATCTACGCAGGATTATTACTGTAATCTAGATAGGTACAGAAAGGTCTAATGAAGCAAGCACCTTCATTTTGGAGACAAACCCCAAAGTTGTGAAAGAAATTCCTATTTTTTAAAGATTTTTTATATGCTTTGATTGGTTGAAAAATGGGTTTCTGGGAGTATATAGATCTACCTTATGCATTGATGCAAGATTCTTGAAAACTTTCCTTGGAGGTACCCTATTATCTGTTGTTGAAATAGTGGAAACAACCAAATGCTTCCTCTTACATGGGCTATGAGCTAATGGGAGATAGCAATGGTAGTTGGGAGTGGTTTTTGACCAATGTGAGGACTTCTCTTAGAGGTACAAATGGAAGTGGCTGGACAATAATCTCTAACCAACACAATGTACTTACTATAATCTTCTATTTGATAGTGTTACCAATTGTATTGATACAATGTTCATTTTTCTTTTTTCCTTCTGGACAATTGTACATGCTATTACAGTTGTTCTTCCAAATTTCTGAGCTCATAAATTACACATGACATATTACTGCAAACTGGCACAAAAATGCAAAAAAGCGGAAGAGATGAAGCTTCTATTATGGAATACGGCCAAAGCCTACAATGAAATACACTTTAAGCAAGTTGTGGATTCCCTAAAACTTACTGTAAGGTTACAGACAACTTCTTAGCACAAAACCCAAGATCTTTTTTGTAGGTCCTTAATGACAACCACTTATAAGTGTGATTATGTTGTTAACAATATGACGAAAATGTTTAATGTTTACATTCAACATGAAAGGTTAACACATTTAATCTAAATGCTTGAGGACATTAGAATGGCCTTGATGGAAAGGATGGTTATCAAGAAAGGGACAATGGAGACTTCAGAAGATAAGACATGTCCTAATCAAGGAATTGCTTCCCTGTGCACTAAAGCAATACAGTGTTCCAAGTTAGCCACAGACTAGAGCAATTGCATCTTGACATGAATGCATGTTCTTGCACTCACAGGAAGTGGGACATGACTATGGTGCCCTACTATCATGCTATTTCATATGCAATTTGCTGAATCATGATGCAGAAGACTATTCGCATGCATACTTTAAGGAGGAGTTATATATGAGGAGTTACTTAGTAGCTATCTTACCCTGTGTTGGTGACAGATGTTGGCCTCAAAAAGATATGACATTAGACCCTATGGATATTAATGTAGGTTTGGGAAGACCTAGGAAGAATAGAAGAAGAGATCCTTATGAGGATCCTCAAAAAACCGGGCAAGTTAACCAAACTTGGCAAGGTATTATGATGTAAAACTTGTGCCCAAGCTGGCAACAATAAGAGGTCTTGCCCTAACAAAGCCAATGACACTCCATAACCCATCTGACAAAACAAAAGTAGAGGTCGGCCTCGAAAAGTTGCAATGGAGCCTCAAACTGAAAACATGTTTGCAGAAGAAATGTGACAGCAAGTGTTAGGGGTGGAAACAGAGGAGGAGGTAAGAGCAGATCAAGAGGAGGAGGAAGGTACAGAATAACACCAATAATTGATGGCAGGGGAAGATAACAAAATATAGTAAGACCACCTCATTTTAAGAAAATTTTTGCCTCTAATTTAAATTAGCTTCCTAACATATGACATTTGTTGACAAGTAGGATATGCCTCAGTTAAGTGTAGCAGCTCTATCAAGCTTTAGTGTAAGCTAGACACCACCACTTCCTAGTCAAGTATCTATTGCCACAGTAGCAACCTATTAATGCATTAGTTGGTCTCGTTGCTATGATGTTGTGCTTTTTTATTAGATGTATTTTGGATGTGCAGCAACCAAATTCAGCTTTGCTAGACTATTGGTTTTTTTGCTAGCATTAATGAACTACGAGGCTAGGATTTTAGGGTTCTATTTTTTGCTTAGAAATTTAGTTGTTTACAGCTATTTAGTAGCATCATGCTACATTTTGTAATGAGGATGAAGGAGTACATTATGCCATGTGAACACTAATTCAAGCTATATAATTCAATGCAAGTGACAAATCTATTTTGTTTTATATTGGCAGTTCCAAATCAAATTCCATTCATACATTGAAGAAGTACAAAATAAAACAACTCTACAAAAGCCTCTGCTTAATTTCCATTACTCCAGCTACTCCTACACCTAACGCCATAAAATTCTCACATATATCAAAGCTATATTACATGACTCTCCCTAACATAAAACCGACTATTATAATCACTAAACACACCATAATTCTCTCCATTGCATAGTTCATCATACCATGCAGTTTTATTGCAATGACCTCTTCCCTTGGTGCCTTTGGTGCCTCAGGTTTCCCTTTTTTCTACTTCTCTTTTGAGACTTTGTTTCTCAGACTTGTTATCTCACCATTCAACATTATCACTTCACAAGGGTCTTCCTCATTTTCTCTATTGCCTTCATTGTGTTCCTTTAAGCTATTGACTTCAATTGGTAATGCACACAGCTTATCCTCCAACATCTTCTTCTTCTTTATCAAGCTACTCTTCTCCTCCTCTTGCTCGAACAATTCACAATCTTGATTGTTGAAAAAATGAACAATAATCACTTCAATTTTTAAAACTAAATTTTAGAAAAACTGCTGAAGAAATCCCTTCCTTTACATACCATTCACAATGGACATCCAAAAAATTTCTTCCCTTTGTTTGGGGACGTTCTGCATACTTGGTGAACAGTAGCAATGTTATGGTAGCGCTTTAGGTTCTCATTTTGCTCATTTTGGGTGCTTGAATTCACCATTTTCATTATGCTTCACAACCTATTGTGGTCTCCCCTGCACTCATTGTTAATGTCAATTTCTTCATTTGTTAACTATTAATTTCTATCTTTTTAACTGAAGACAGAAAGCATGAATAAGTGATAAGAAAAAGGGGGACTTTGGGATGGACATTAAAGAGGGGGAAAAAAGAAAGAGAGAAGGGACACAGGAAAGAGAAAGAGTCAGAAGGAGGGGTAGGGGTTTGTGAATTTTATTTATTTATTTTTAAAGAGTTCTTTACTTAGACTTAAGACATGACTATATTGTGAGGATAGATCTTTTGGGGCAAATAGCAAAATAGGAGAGTAATAGAGTGAAAAGCCTATCATAGCACTGAATTCCTCAGTTAAAGAGCACAACTCACGACCCCAAAAATGGAAGACGTCAAGCTCAGAGTCCCAAAAAATAAAGGTACCTCTAAGAATTCCCATGATATTTTGACTTGGCGAAGGCTATAGTGACTCTTCGAGTTAAGGCTCTTAAGTTCATGCTTATATGTGGCATCAAGGGAGAGTATCCAAGAAGTTAAGACCTTCTCAAAAGTCATCGTAATTCTTAGGATTGCTTTAACTGATGATCGAAGTTGAAGCATGGACAACCTCTATTTATAGATGTATGAAATAGCTGGTTCAAATCCTAGAAAATCTTAGATGATTGGTATCTAAAGAACTACCCAGGTTCCTATTCTCACTGCAGTCAGCTACTGGATCTAAATCGGATTGGATATGATACCCATTGCAAATTGGACTTGGTTATGCCACCCAGTGGAGAACCTACACGAATTCCAATTCCCACTGCAATGAATTCTCCTATCTAAATTAGAGCTGGCCATGCTAGCCCAGTGGGGAACCTAGCTGGGTCCACTGGCGGTCCTCTAAGCCAATTTTTGATTCGTTATTTTCTCCCTCTTCATCTGTACTCAGAAGCACAAAAAGGTCTCAGTACTTATTTTATCAGTTCATTTTCGTAGTCCTTTGTTTGGGAAAAATAGGGGATAATTTGCATTATAGTCACTTTAGGATTGCATAAGATTTGCATGAAATTATCATTGCATAAAGATCTTAATTGTATTACATCATAACATTATAGTAAAAGTATCATGCATAAGTCTAACAGGTCACTCCTACTGATTATTTGGCAACCCAGTGCTGCTTGAGGTATAACTATAATTGATGGAAGCATGGCTCCTACATCAGACTGAGCATTGCCCCTAGGGGATGAAGAATAGTGTGGAGAACTATAGATGCGTAAAAATGGCGGTCGAATATTAATTGCGATGATGAGGAAATTTCATAAACCAGGAGGACCAATGAGGTGATTAATCAAAATAAAATGGCCAAAAAATAGTAATGAGAGTCCAATTCAATGAAGATGACACAAGTTAGCAAGGCCCATTGCGCCTCGAAGCCGGGCGATTTACCGTGGCTAAGAGCCGACCAGCTTTCCCCTTTTTTGCTGCCTTTTTCCCTGGTTCAAGTCCAACTTGGTTATTAGTGCCAATCTTGCATGCGCGTCTAGGTAAAGGTAGATTCATGATTACATCAGAGAAGCCATTAAGCCTAATATGATTAGGACTCGGTATTCTTTTCCTAGGCGAAGTCCATCTAGTTATCACCTATAAAAGGGGGGCCTCAAAGAAAACAGAAGAGGAAAAAAAGAGAAAAAAGGGGGGGGAAAAGAGAACAAAGAACTGAATGAGCAATCAATCAATCAATGAGAACCAAGCTAATTTGTGAGATCATAGCTATTGGGAGATCACTTGAGAGATCATGAGAAAATTATTGTTGGTTGACTGCAATCCTAAGTCGCTCATCAAATATTAGTGTCGTAATCACTCCATTAGGTTCGCTGGGCAATCAGGTGGGTTGATCTGAGGGCAAAAAGTTCATCTTTTCCTTCCTTTTTTCTCTTTTCATACTTATTATGTTCATATAAGTCAATAAAGATGTAACATTTTTGGTAGCTCCCCCCTGCTATAAATTATTTATTTTACCTATCTTTACATTAGACTAAATATTGTACCTTTCTGCATGACTTTATATGAAATGGTACTAATGTTTTCATGATTGCATGTTAGGCGTAATTAAAACTTTAGAATTCCTGTGTTGAATATTAGAGGCCGTCAATGATGATAGGCAGTGATGTGATGCACACCATCATATCGTCGTGCCTTCGCACCCAAATAAGGATTCTTAGTTCGAGACTAAGGAGTTAGGATGAGTCCCCATACCGAAGATTGTATGATGGCTTTCCAAAAACCTTTTTAAAGTTGAATCGATTCATCCCTTTGGTGTCCCTTCGGTTGTCCGTATCGGTATGATTCACCGTGAAAAGAGACTTGGTCTATAAGTTTTCTAAAAAACTCATCGGCGGCTCTACTGAATTGTATAATCACAATTATTTGTATTCTTTCCTATTCTTTATCTATTTTCTAATTTCTACACTCAACGAAGTAGTATTGATCCTAGACAAAGATTATCGAGACCAAGGAAAAGGGTCCTAATCTAACCGTGGAACCATCCAGTTCCTGGACCAAGTAAGAAACCTGGTTCTTGGGTCAGGTAGTCATCGCTACCTTGAATTAGGACCAGGAAAAGCTGAACCTAATTTTAGTCTAGGAACCAGCCTGTCTGGAGTAAGAACAAGGGTCCTAATCTAACCGTGGAACCTTCCAGTTCCAGGACCAGGTAAGAAACCTGGTTCTTGGATCAGGTAGTCATCACTACCCTAAATTAGGACCTGGAAAAATTGAACTTGATTTTAGTCTATGAACCAGCCGATTCCTAGTTAAAATTCAAGAACCAACTTCCTGGCTCAATCCATTATTTCTGCCATTCTTTTTGAAAAATGGGACTAATAGTTAGTTCTCTCTATAAAATCAAAATCAAAATAAAAACCCACCAAAAGGGCAGTTGAACCCTTCATGGGAGATCGCACCATCAGGGAGGTCGATCCGTACAGTGGCTGCTCCACTGGGGACGATTTTCTTTTACTGGGCGAGATTTGAAATTAAATATGGGAAATAGCTTTATTTGCATTAGGCATTTTGCATTGANNNNGGCCGTCCTACATGGGATAACGACACCTATCGGTAGCGCAAACCCATTATCACCCCTTTTGGATATTAAGTGGCTATTTAGTGGGTCCACTAGACTCAACCGAGTATGCAGTTGATCCACTCACTTGTGACACACTTTCCGGTCCACACAACTTAGGGAAGTAATCAAAATGTTTCAATCTTAGCATGTACCCCATGGATGACGTACGGAGCATTTGGGTCATGAGAAGACTATTATAAACCTAACATAAAACCCTTGTAACTTAGAATGTTGGTTCAAGATTGGAGCTCGTGCATGTTTGGATGTGTTGTTGTATAACTTAACTATTTAGCCCTAAGGTTTATGCATTGGTGCTTTAGGTCTTAGGAGAGCCTTGGTTAGGAGACATTGAACTTAGTGGCTAGGGTTATAAACCAAGCCGGCTTCAAGGGCAATTGGGACCTAAGGGACTCTTGGCCTCGAACCTGACTAGGTTCAAACCTTCGTCCAGGGAGTAAAATTCATAAAAGGAGATCAAGTTATAAGTATGACTAGGTATTCATAAGAAAAACAAAAAAAAAGAGTATGCATCCTAGCAGAGGTTTGGAATTACTGTCGGTCTAGAACTAGGAAATGAATAAGAGTCAATGGTCCTCTGGCTTCATGCATTTAGATTACATCAAGATAATCTTGAACTTAGATTTAAAAAAGAAAAGCAATAGTATGGATGTCACCCATTACCTTTAGATAGGTTCATCCCGTTCTGTGTCAATTTGAGTCAAGATACGGTCTACATACTAGGCTCTCAATCATAGATTTCCATAGTGCATAAGTCAGCATATTTTGAGTTCTTGTTTCCTAGGAAAAGTATTTAAATAGGCCATTTACAAGCACTCTCCTTTATTTACCAGGATAGGGAGGCCTAAGAAGCTATATGAGCAAAGCCTAACAACTAGGAAACTTTTATCTAGGGAATAACCAGCGGAAGCTTCATTGGCTAGGTCAGAATCAACGTTAAAGTCAAGGGGGAATCACATATGTATTCCAATCGTAGAGAATAATGAGCTCGCCCAACTCATGAAGCTAATGGAGAAAATGCAAGCCAAGATGAAGAGAGTGATAAGATGATGGAGTCATTACTAGTTGCATTTCAGAACCTCAAGAAGGAGACTGAATGGACGATAAAGAACAAACTCCTCCACCCCAAGAGGAAAATGACAAAGAAAAGGGAGAATTGAGGATGAAAAGGGAAAAGAACCGGTGAAGAACACTCCCTAAGTTAATCCCTACATAAATCGCATAGAGTAGTTGCTTAAGTAATCTTTAGTGTCTAATAACTTTTTTAATGATCTTGCGAGATTCACTTTAATCGCAAAAGGGAAGGTACCGCCAAAATTCACCATGCCTGACACCAAGTTTCATGGGACTGAAAATCCACACCACCACATGAAAAATTTCATTAGCACTAGGACTCTAAAAGGAATAAATAAGGATATCTTTCACTCAACATTCCGTTGGGATTTCGACAAGGAAGTCATGCGGTAGTATAACGCTATTGCCCCACAAAAGGTCACAGATTGGGATGATCTGTCCAAGGAAACCCTAAACTAATATTCTTACAACACTGATTTCCCAATCACTTAGGGATCTAAAGTTACTTAAGCAAGAAGAGAAAGAAGGGTTTACTGACTAGTTGCATAGATGGAGGGTAAAGGCTGCCCATATAGTAGGTCGGCCTTATGAGATAAATCATGTAATGTTGTTCATTTGAAGCCTTTAGCCTTCATACTATCAACTCATGCGATTCACAACGTTTAAGAGTTTTATAGCATTAAGAAATGTCGACAAGCTAGTAAAGAAAGAACTGTTTGAGGAGATACCAGCTAAGATATGAAATGACTGGAGAAATAGTCACCAAAACATGGATAAAAAGGCTAATAGATCTAAGGAGGTGTAGGCGGTAAATTATATTCCCGAGTATACCCCTATAGGGACTACCTACACCGAAGCTCCGGAATGGATCCTATCTAAAAGTTGATCAATCTTCTCAAAATTGAGCCAGAGACTGAATGCCTCAAGGAGTCCAATAATTTGATCCGAGCAAGTACTATAGATACCATCGATCACAAGGGCACAATATTAAAGATCATTGGACTTTCAAAAAGAGGTTGGAGAAGATGTTTAAATTTGGACACCTCTTGCCTAAAGCAGCTCAAAGCGCCCAACAATGACAGGAGTCAACTCAGGAATCATGAAATATTTTCATCGTTGAGGATCAAGAGGAGTCCATGTTCATACAAGACATTAGTAGCCCAAAACCAACTGTAAACACGCCTGAACGAAACATGGAAGTCTTTGGCCTTTGTGAAAGTGATGAAGATGACGTTTATAACCTGCTCGCCAAAACGAGCAATGATGACTTTTGGGAGGATGATGAAGAATAGAACTTCTAGGTAGAGGAGGACCAGGTGATAGTCCCATACCTTACAAGATCTGCGAGACACCAGGCTAACGAGGTCCCATAATAGGCCCTCAGGAAAGAGAAAGCAACAATACCCCAAGAAGAGGATCTAATGATGAAGCACCTGAGGAAAATTAAAGTAGATGTTAGTATATGTCCTCTAACTCTCTGCACACTACCTTTAAAAGCATGTACCTCTAACTTTGGTCAACAATGGTGCAGCGTTGAATGTCTGTCCTTAGAGGATGGCCAAAAGGTTAGGGGTCAAAGAGGAATAGCTCTCGGCACCATCAACTCACT
>NCQV01111334.1:45071-56333 GCA_002740545.1 Lophocereus schottii | reverse complement strand
AGTTAAGATATTCGTAAGTTCACATGCAGGAGTTCGCATTAGAGGCTAGTGAAAGTGAGCAGCACTCCAAATTCTTTTCCATTCTTTGATCGTCCAAAGAATAATGATCTCAATTTGAACTTATAACTGTGCAACTCTTCAGAAATATCATGTGCCTGTGGGTAACTTATCTGAGCTAAACAATTTATACTAGTTTAAGTTCGAACCAAGACCTCTACATGCTCCAATCTTCTGGGGAGACCAAATAGCATCAAGTTCTGGCCCCAGCACCAATTAGGGTACTGCACTATTATACATAGTGCATACTTCCGCAGACAAGCCATTTCCAATTTCCCATGCCGTGTTTGTGCTTTACAACCTAAAAAGTAGAACAATGAGGGAGGCGGAAGAGGCTTCACATTGGATACAAGTTTCCACAAATTTTACTGGGTCATTTTGCCAAAGATCTAACTGTACAAGAACATTACAAGTCAAAGGGCATCAATTGACTGATAAATATCACAAATCATGCTGGACACATTCAACAAAAATCTCAAGGCTTGGAAAACAAACCAATACAGCAGTCCAGGAAGGTAGCTGTTGGATCCTCATTCAAGACAAAAGGACTGTATTGGATGTACGAAAATACATTAAGGTGTATCAACAATATAAATAGCCATGACCCCAAGATGTTACAAATGCTAATTGCACAAAAAATTTATGGTTGTCAGTGGCATTTTTTATGTTAAAAGAAAATGAAAGGAGCATCTGCACAATTGTCTACTCTATGACGCTACTCAGCCAATACCACAACATCTCTGAATTCAACTACCAACTCATAGGACCTCCTTGGAAACTCAAACAAGCAATGCAAAGGCCATTTTTAATTGACTCTCAATTGGGTTTTAAATACTGGGCCTACTAATACATGTAATCAATTTTTGACACAATCTTATTTTATGACACTATTTGTCATTCCTTCTTCATTCATGAAACTTATTTTTACACCCCATACCAACAACATTTTATTTAGGAAAGAAATAGAATTATGACGCGAGAGAGGGAATGAGGCATGCATCTGCAAAAGAAAGAGGAAAGAGAAAGACAAACAGCAAATGTGTCCAAAAAATAATACACAGGGAGAGCAAGTGTCCAACAAAATCACACTTGGCCATTGTACAGACATTTCCTTTACTTATGTCAAATTTTGACACAATTAAAACCTCTCCCTCCAACATCGGCATCCTGTTCCACCAAATGTCTCCACCTTACACCCATTTTTTTGACGGACTATAGAAGATGCTCCAAGCATATAATTCTCGTGATGTGACAAAACTTTTAAGTGGGTCTACTGGAAATAGTCTCTCCACATATAATCATGTACGTAGGGATAGGGCTGCCTACATGTGGACCTCCCCAAACTTCATGAAAGCAGGACCCACACTAGTTGTTGTGGTTGACAAAAATCTACCATTTGTTCCCAATCCCAATCCCAATCAAAGTAAAGAACTGTGCAAGTGCTAGACTGCCTCTATAATTGGCTGTTTTGCAGACGAAAGGGTAACAAACATCAATAAGAGAAATAGGCAATGGAATGAATGACAGATATATACATAACAAAAGCATTGAGAAGGCATTTTTCTAAATGATAGAAAAGATTTCAACAGTGAGTAGGGCCATACAACAACTTACCATGCGCTTCCATATTACATGCTTTTAAGCAGACACTATGGACATCACTGCATTCAGTGATAATACCTATCCTTTATCACATAATATTGGCTGTTGACAGACTAATAATGAATGGGAAGGCAATAGTAAACAGTGTACTCAATAACTTGTCTAGCCAAAGAATTTTCTATGACGCCGTACAAAATAGCACGCCCATTCTTTTCTACAAACTTCAATTAGGACACAGACTGATTCCCTAAATACAATGACGGAAACGAAATTGATGGGACTCAAAACTAAATTGAACTGGAAGCGCAAGTGTCCTAACGCAATACATCAGAAGAGAAAAACAAACATGACTATTTGCGCAATCTTGCATGCAATAATATAAGAATAATTCAACTCACAAGTACTTCCACTACCATCCAAGCATCAAATGACATGTGCACCCTACAAAGAAGGAATAGACTCTTCTTTCCAGATTCACACATACTCAATACCTTACATGCAATAAATTCTAGAGCACTGTTTTAGGGATAACTTTCTGAATCAAGTCTTTTTAACCATTCCATGTACCAACAGAAGGAGAAAAGTATACCCCAAAGAGAGATTGTAAGCAGAGAAAGGTAAAATTAAAATCGAACCTATTTGTAATCTTCCCGGTGCAATCCTAGTCCATACAGTTGTAATACTCTTTTATGCAATAAATTAGTAAGTTCCATTTGATAATGTTATCTACAGCTAAAATACACTGAATTACAAAATTCCTAAGTTACATCAAAGGCGAATATATCCACTCATTATAATAGTCTGGCAAGCGAAAATTTTTTTGCGTAAAAGCCGTAAATAGAAGGCTAAATATGAGAAGCAGAATAATGACGGAGAAAGATAATCAATAAAATAAGAACATACCTACTTCCCAAAACCACATCATACAATTTGTTTCTTTAAAAGCACGAACCTTTTCCAGAGACAGAAACAACTATGTTCCAGCATAAGCAACGAGACATTTACAATGGCAATTGACAAGATATAATCAAACATCATTGTAATAATCAAAGTCATGCCCTCTTAATGAGCTTTTTTTTCCCCCCTTTTTCCTTATTTAAAAAAATATATACACTTGTTGAACTGGGAGAAGATGCTATATCAGGAGCATCTGTATGTAAGGAAATTTACCACTTTCATTCTCTACTGCTTTTTTGCCAGATGCATCCACTTGGTTCTCTCTCTGCACGATAATGTATGCTGATTTGTCTTTTCCATTTGCGCCCTTCCCGCTAGCTTTTAAGATATACTACCAGCCCACCAAAAAAAAAAAAAAAAAAAAAAAAAATCTATAAGAAGAACAGTCATATCCGACTTGTTCACCAAATTGTGATGACTTGCAGAAAGCTACCCATCTTTACAAGTGATTATTAACATTTCTTAGCTAATTTGGATAGATGTTGGCATGTACAAATAATAGAGCATAATATCACAGAAGTTAAAACTTAAGCAACAATAACTCAATGTATCATTGAATAGGACAAAAACGGGTGGTACATATAGGACATGCTTGTAATAGAACAGACAACAAGTTGATTCAAGCCTGGAATGATCCAGGTAGTCAACAGGAAAACTCTGCTTGCAATGCAAGAACATTAAATGATCTTGACAGCTTCAATTAAGGTATTACAGCTTTTTCCTACCAGATAACAAGGAACCTCCCCGCCCCCACAAAAAAAAGAAAGGAAAAAAGAAAAAAAAGCTGAGGCACAAGATTACTATGTAAATATCATAAGAATTAACGCACAAATCTGAAGTACATGCAGTACCCAGACATTTCATGAAATATCTAAAGGTAATAATGAATAGATCAAAATATGTCTGGCATTCATTTCCAGTATCATTTTTAGATGAACAGCCCACAAACAAGGAACAGGTAAAAGGACCGACCCATAATGATAGAATTCTAAACAACCAGCAGCATAATAGTTAACAGCAACTTGTCAGTTGAAAGAACTGTAACACAAAGGAAAACAAGAAAACAGAAAACAAAGCAAGAACAGGAACCATTTCATGCCAGGTAAAGAAAAACAATACAAAATGGTTGCATCGATAAGAATCCACAACTTCAGGATAGATCAAAGTCAGAATGCATATATTATATCAGAAAATATGTGTCTGTATGGAGATGGGGCTAAGACCATTAACAGATTGTGAATGCACCCAATCCATGTACATATAGGTTATACTGTCAGCATGTTAATTGGTCCATAAAAATAGGCAAGAGATGCAGTCTCAAGAAGAGCAACATTTAAGTAATCCAAAAAAGAGCAGGATCAACTCTCCACCAGGTAACCATTACTTACCAAGACATCCGTAAAGAATCCGCTATTACCAACTCAGAAGAGAGAAAAGTTAATACCTTCTTCTTCTCAGAGACTTGTTTGCTTGATCGAACCTTTCCTGGTGATGCTGTTCGAGATCTTCCACCAGCCTGGAAATCAGAAATTGATAAATGCTATGAAAATTGAAACAAAACTAAACAGATACAAAGTAAATCTTGCTAGGGGTACCACTGCTCGAATGCTGCAGCTGAAATGAAGAGAATACATGGTAACTAATAGAATACATTTGTCCCTTTTAGTCTTTATTCAGAATATACATACTTGATGTTGAAAGCAATACAGAATCTAAGCTCATTCCAGCTAATCATCCTTTTGAAGCAAAGCAGAGCCCCCAAATCACCTTCCACTTTTTTCTCAATAAAAGAAAAGCACAAAAAGCACATAATACAATCCACAGCAGAGTGAGGAGCTTAGTTCTAGAAAATTTGTCTTACCAAAGATGACTATCATGGCACACATGCAATATGGACTGGCTGGTTAGTTGCTGAGAACATATTACCATGTATAAGTTCTTCTACTTTTATGTCATTTTTTTCCCATTATATTATTCCTGAATGAAAAATGGAGTACTGAGTCTTTAAAGCTCCAAGTAATCTCAGAAATTTTGTAGATAAATATGAAAACTAGAACTAGTGCAAGTTCACCAGCCCATATAAACTTTCTAATTTTTTTTTTTTTTTGATGAGTCATCCACTTTCTAGAATATAGCTGCCTTCACAAATTTCTAGGTCTGGTCATTGCCAACAGATGCTTCAACTTGAGCTCATAGATTCAAATGTGGCTGCTCCGCAACAAGAAGTCCGCATTGGAGAGGTCTTGAAAATGGATGAACAATGTTTTCACCTCACAACAACCGCAATATGAAACGTGGTTGCTGTATTAGAGTGATCTTGCTGTACTGTGACCAAAACTGCATTTGCAACTGAAGCCACAATTTGAATCCTTGCTGAAGCTGCTCTTCACAAGCTAATTTACTGGGTCTAGTTCATCATACCTGAGTCATCAACCCCTTAATAGAATGGCGGCTTCAAGTATAGCATCCAACCCTCTCATACCTATTTCTAATTTCTTTTTCTTTTTTGATATCTCAAACAACGAAGCACTCAGCTCCATCCATTCCCAGAAGCCTAACATGCACACGATATGCACAAGTCTTTATGCTATACGCAACTCTTGAGCAAGAAAGTTCCTGGGCAATCCCGTTGCCACCAATTGACAGAAGAAGGTGAACCCTTAATCCAGAAACATATTACAGACAATTGTTCAAGCTACATTGTTCAAACTACAGTACAATAGCTAAATCAAGAATGGCCAAAGTTAGATGACCTATCAACAGCTTCATATCATCCACAAAGCACAAACTGCAGAACTTTGCTCACATCAAGTTTTCAGTAGGCAAATGTGTAACAAGAAAATGTTCTAATCCTAATGAAAGGCAGGTTCTTGTTCTTTTTCCTTCCCTGTGATCACTTAAACTAGACCATCCACTTGAACATCACATGGGTAGGTAAACGGTACAGAAGATGATTTCATTGCTATCAAACCAACCGAAGCATAATTGTGTGTGCCCAACTTTATAAAAATCAAACTCAGTAGGAAAGGAGGGTCGATCCCATCCTCAGAAGTTCATAAAAGGTTAAACAAAAGTGCTTATGCACAAGTTCCCATTACGGTAAAAAGCAGTTCTCCTGCATATACCAGCCTGCCATTTGAGCAGCTCCACTACCAAATTAACTAAACTGAAGAGATTGTGAATTTGAACATGAGAACCAACCTGATTACCGCTCTTGGCAGCTCTCTTCTTCCGTACATATTCCATGAGAGGAGTAACAACAGGAGCTTCTTGGATGCCTGAATACGAAGAAAACAAAAAACTGAGTACATGAGGCACCAATTAAACTTTGAGCAATCAATCCACTAGTAAGTTCCAACTCACCAGCTCGTTCTGCTTCTCTTCTTTCCAGTTGAATATCAGCACTTGGAAGATTCTCAACTGGTTTTGAAATCCGGTCAAGGAACTCCAGGTACTCAGGATCTATTCACAGTTGACAGAAAATGGATGACAACAAGATCTCTCAGCTTACCAATAAAAGAGCATATTCAACCACATAGAATAATGGGTGGTCACTTAGATATTCAGACCTTTGTAAATTGTCCCTTCTCGGCCATCCTTCTTGGCATTAAGCTTAGGAACCCGTTGAGAGGGAGCATACTCCACTATCGCCTTCAATTGGGCACCTAACTCAAATGAAGAAAAGATTGAAACTTACATAATCACAATGGCCAAAATATGAAGAAAACAAAAGGGTTTGAGGGGTCATTGAGCTTCATTACACAAACTAAAAAAGATAAAAATAAAATTACCCTTTTCATTGACAAAAACGTGCCCATTAAAGAAGTCAGCAAACTCGAAAACATCGTCAGGGCTGTTGAAATTCACATAAGCTCGAGCATATATCTGATTCTTGTAACTGCCAATCAAGTCCCCCAACAAACCAACAAAACCCCAAAAACAATCAAAATGATGACAAACCCAGAAAAATGCAAGCATAAATAGAAGTGGGTGAGAGCAAAATTAATGCAGGTATTCATATCAAACCCGCAAACTACAGATTAACCATAGAACAAAAGTGCCAAAAGGGATCCGGAAACCAACAAAACCCCATAAACAATCAAAATGATCAAAACCCACAGAAATACAACCATGAATAAAACTACGCAACGGATGTATGGAATCATACCAAACCCATAAATTACAGATNNNNCAGATAACAAAATGCCCGAAAAGGGAATTCAAACCTGGACTTGCCGGGCCGAAAAGACAACCAATTGTAACGACCAGAGAAGCGGGCATCGATTTGGTCGAAAAAGGCAGACTGTGTAAGGGTAGGAGGCAAGTGTCGAATCACTACTTTCGTCCGATTCACAGGGTCCTTCATCTGAGGTGAACAACAAGAAGAAGAAAAAAAGGGGGGAAATGAACAGAATCAGAAGAAACGCTTCTCAGGCCTCCTTCTATTTGCGATCGAAAGGCTGAATTTCTCCACCTTCCAAACGAAACCCTCGAATAAAAATGAAGTGGCGTACAATCGAAATCAGTTGTCTCTCCTTATATTGCGAAATTTGTGCCCTAATTTTCCGACCGGAGATGAGTGTCGTACAACCCTATTCGTATATGGGTCTCTCTCCTCTTTCTATTAAGGGGTTGTTTCAATGTCGGAAAAGGGAAGAAACCGGCAATTTCAACACTTTCATCATCATCGTTGTGTCATGGAAAGCAAAGTGGCAATGGAGGTGAAATCGGGTTGGGTCGCATTTTCTCTCTTTGTCAAAAAGAAAAAGGCAAAAAAAAGGCTAAAGATGAACTCGAACATGAGGGGAATGGATCAGTCCAGTAGTTGAAACCTATGCCCTAAGATTTCTAATTTGGGCCTCTTTCTTCTCTTCATGGATTTGGGGTTTGATTTTGTTATTAGAAGCATCCGTGTTGACTTGGTGATTGTATAATATGAGGAAAATTTAGAACTAATTAAAGTTATCGTAACACAAATTTTACACTTTTCTGGTCCTATACATAATTTTTTATGACAACCAATTTTTGTGAAAAAATTATCAACCAATGAGAATAAAATGACCTACAAATTTATATTCTTTGAAGTACTTAGTACTTTAATAGAGTGTCCGATACGCATGCTTCCAAAGTCTGGTTTGTCAACAGATAAATTTCAAAATGAACTAATGAATTTCAAAAATGAACTGATGAAATTTTGTGTTACTGATAAATCTTACAATAAATTCAGAGAAAAACAAATGAAATATTGAAATTAAGGTTTAATTGAAGCAGTTGAAGAGAACGTGATTATTTAATCTTGTATTTAGTATCGAAATTAGATGTTAAATAATTTAATTTTGCGCTAATTTTGGTTGAATCTAGAGGGGGCACAAGTGGACATCACGTTTAGACAGAGAGATAAAGCGTGACTATTTTTTAGGGCTTTATATAATGTGATTGCTGGTTGAGATTTTTTAAGTAGGCCCTGCACACTAGAGAATGGAGGATAGTACTCTAAGATGTTTCATATAACTATTGCAAAATGACCACCTCAAAATTGAAAAAAAAGGATTTTTGAGCTTTTCAAACTGTTCCACCTAAATAATAAAAAGGGTAATAGCTGACAGTCAAGAGATAGAATAAAGAAATCCATGGTTTGATTACAAAGATATTGCTAATTATTCTTTAGCATGTGAGAAGTAATTAAGTCGAGCTCCGCAACTGGATGGAACCTATGTACATTTACATTACGAGAAACTATAGTTCTAATACAATGTCACAGCAGAGGATACAAGTGAAAAGATAAGAAAATATTTACATATTTATCTAATATTATCCTCTATATATTTACATATTTATCTATAATATTATCCTCTATTACATATATACCCCTTTTAATCTGTGTAGTAGGATGTATAGATAGACAGACTTGAGAAAATAAAAAAACACTTAGCAGACAGCCCTTTCCTAAAGATATTTGCTAGCTGGAAGGGTGTACGAACATATTTGGCAACCAAATCACCATATGAGATGTGCTCACGGACAAAGTGATAACGTACTTTTATATATTTACTGTGATCATGTAAAACAAAATTGATAGCAATTTATGTAGTTTTGACATAAAGCACTTTGACAATATTAGTGACAACAAAACCCAATTTAGCTACAAGATAATACATCCATAAAGATTCTATAACTGTATATGCAATAGGTCGATCCTTCCCTTCTATAGAGAGGCGTGGCACAGTTTGTTGCTTCTTACACCGCTAGGTGGTCAGATTAGGGCTAGTTCTAGATCATAAACTATTGAGGCATGCTACCTAATAAGTAGAATTCCTTTGCAAGTTTAAGAACTAGCCTATGATCCAATATCCACCCAAAAGTACTTATAAATAAGTTTGGCAGCCAAAAGATGTGAAGGATAAGGGGTTTGCATAAACAACGAAACAACATGCACAACATAGGCATGGTGTGGCCTAGTCATTGTTAGGAACTGTGATATTATCCTCTATTCGTATGACTTAAACATTTTTCTTTCTTTATATCTTTAAATTTCTCAAGAGAAAAAAAAATGTATAGTTAAGGAGATTGTGTTAAGGCAAATATCCCATGATCTCACTTGCAAAAGCTCCGTTATTCATGAAAAGGGATGTGAAGTATATCCTTAATATGCCTAAAGGCCAAACTAATTCGCACTAATGAACTACTTGGGTTTTACTTCTATCATCTCAAGGCAATTATCATTTAAGGTTAAAACCAAACCTACAATTACTTTGTGAGTTTCATGGTGATATGTGTTCCTATGGAATTTTATTTGAATACTTAAATGCCCGCTTCAAAAGGATTTTAGCAAGAAGTTATAATTTAATTGAATCATTCCTCCCTTTGCAAATCTTATTGGTTTTTTGATGGAATCCTATGCTTATTGGCCAACCTATGGTTCAAGGAAATGTCAACTAATGAACTTTAGAAACTATACACTTGGTTAAGAACATACAAAATCATAAAACTATGTTTTCACAAAAATATAACAGGTTGTATTCATATATTATTCCTAATTTTTTAGCAATTTTTTGAGAGTTCAGCACATCCTCATAGAGCTATTATAAGAAATGAATGAACTATAGAAAGGAAGAAACAGAGAGCATAGGATTTTAGTATACATCAAGGTAACTTATATACAAGATGAAGCTCTTTGAATATATCTAACTATGTCAACTAATCGAAGCTACATTTATAATAAGTTAGTTGTGGTAACTAACAACTTGCTATCTGTGCTTGATTAATACGCTAACAATCTACACCGACCTCAACATCCCCTTATCTCCTCAAGATGGATTGGTGGAGAGTACAAGAATCTTGGCGTTGAAGCTAAATATTTGCATCAACTTCATTAAAAGGCTCAATCATTAATTCTGCTAACCACTCCCAAGATGACATGTAAGTTGTTTGCGAGAACCCTTTTATGACTTATCCCTTGTATCATGACAATTTATATTTAGTGTTTTGTCCTCTTATAAAAGACAGGTTTTCTGCTATTTACGTTGCCACTTTGTTGTCTAACACATTATAATTAACAAAGAAGTGAAACATAAAATTCGTGTGACAAATAAGAAAGCCAATCCAATCAGAAGTGGTGGTTGACATTTTCCTATGCTCAACGTTAATAGAGGATTTTTGCCATTGTTTTTTGACTTTTGGTTTTCCAAGATACAAAAGAACCAAAAAGAGATGTGTAAGAGATCTAGAAGACATCCTGCTGGTGCCCTAATAAGAATTTTGTATCAACATCGCAAAATAGAGTCAATTGGAGACAACTATTTTAAGAATAGTACAAACCCTTGTTAGAGGTGTCCTTCAAGTATCTTAAAACATGTAGAGCTATTTGATAATGTGGCTCAAATGGTTGTGGAAAATGTTGACTTAAATGTTTAACTACATATGAGATGTAAGGTTTAGTTAAAGTTAAGTACAAAGCCTTGCCACCAATCTTCTATAAGGTTCAACATTACCCAGGAGCTCGCCAATATTAATAGACAATTTTAGAACTTCTGGTCATAGAAACTTCGTAAATTTAGCTTCTCTCAATCATGTCTCGGCATGAATATTAGGTATGCACTTTTTTGATTGAGAAAAGCACCTTCCTTGGGCCTTGAGATTTCAATCCTAGGAGAGTACCTAGATCGCCCCAAATCTTTTATTGTAAATGCTGAAATTAGGGGACGCTCGATTTGAGCAATAGTTAGTGTCATCATAGTGATCAGAAGATCAGTAACATACATAATGTGCACAAATAATGATCATTGTGTGCTTTAGTAAATAATAAATAATCACTTTTAGATTGTCTTAAGCCTTTACCAATCAAACTTACTCAATTTAGGGTTCGACTATTTTAAAACTTACATATTAAGATCTTTACAATTTGGAGATCTTTGTCCAGGAGTAACCTTTATATAACTTGTGGGTGGAATCATGTAGACTTATTCATCAATGAAACCATGAAGGAAAATATTATTTATATCGAATTACTGTAAAGTCAAGCCAAAGTAATGAACTCTCTTATAGTTGTTACGCTAGCTACATGTGGGAATGTATGCTTATAGTCCTCATCTTTCACCTATCCAAGCCTCTTATGATCAATCTAGCTTTGTACCTTTCAATGAAACC
>NCQV01111334.1:19678-35130 GCA_002740545.1 Lophocereus schottii | reverse complement strand
AGAAACTGAGTGATATGTTGGAACTGTGTGGATGAGGGAGTAGCTAAGAGTTAGCTTATGGCTTGGTATGCATCACTTAGGCCTTGTAAACTAGATGAAATAGAATAAACAGCTTATTTCATCATTAACATATTTATTACAAAGTTACAAACCAAACTTACCCTTGATGCTTTGTGCATTAGCACTCAACATAGGCAGATCATGGTCAGTACGATGGTCTAGGAGGTTTCATGATAAAGCAACAACAAGAACAAAAGAAGACAAGCTAAGCAGAGGTTGTCACGACTAGGGCATGGTGGAGTCCACGGGCTATGGTGGTCCCTATGAGCTATTCATGGTGGCTGTCATCTTCTATGGCTTTATATTTCCTTATCAGCTGTTCAACTTCCAAGCGGTTTTTTTGTTTAGCTGATGTGATTTCATGATAAAAGGCATGGTTGTCAACCATTCACCATTATCCATCACCTCCATTATCCTTCTCATTCACCATTTTGAGAATTAGGAAAGAAGAAGAAATGGAGACAAAGTCACGTTCGATGGATTCATGGCATTGATTAAAAGATCATCAACTGGGCTGTATGAATAAGCAACTCTTCTCTTATCTCTTCTTCATGTTTTATTTTAGATAGATTTATGCTTTTAGAGATGTTTATTTTATTGATTTCAAAGATGTACGAGTAGTTTAATCAATTTCAGGGTTGCTAAACTGGACTGCTATTACCAATTTTGCTAGTTGGAACTTTGTAGTGCTTGAATTTTTGTTCGGTTGTTTCAATTTAATCATGTAGGTTCAATTGATGGTGTAAGATTTCTGGCTAATTTCCTATATGTATGTTAGATGCTTGATCAAAGTATTGAAAGGTGAAGACCGATGTTAGAGTGCTAGGATTAGACTCGATTCTATAATTGCTTGAGAAAGGATTGTGAATCGACTGGTCTTGTGATAATCATACATGTAAAACTTGATTAAGTTAAGATCTAATGAGAATTGTTGATTAGTTTAATTGAGTTAGTTCACTCAATTTTGAAAAAAAGTTGTGAATTCTTAAATATTATTGATCATTAATTCAACCAGCGAACTAATAAGCACTTGTTTTGGCTAGTAATTTGCCACATTATTAGGTGATGCTACCCCTAGGTGTTTTTAGTCATTAATGTTGATCCAAGTTTGTTCAATGCTTGTTTAGATAGAATCCAAATCCTAAATTTTGATTACACTTAGCAAATCTTGAAGGCATAAACTCAGTAGTTTATTATAGTCTTCATTAAACGACCTTGATACACACTACGACATCCCATGCGCTTGTGGTGGTGATCAAGTTTTTGGCCATTATCGGGGATTAGATTTGAATATTAAGTTTCCCCATGATGTTTGACTATGAATTTTTCTTTTTCTGTGCCTTTTCATTTTACCCTTTTTGTGTTCTTTGATTGTGTGTAGGTTTTCTTATGTTTTATGCACAAGCCTTCCGATTTTGGAGCACTCATTGAGTTTAACCCTGAAATCAGGCGGACTTTCCGTTTTTTAAAGAGACAACAAAAGTTGCAATAGGAGTTAGCATATGCCAAACACATATTCAAAATGGGGGAAGGAGATGAAGAACAATGGAAAGCCCTTAAAGACTATGTCACTCAAGGCGTCCAAGGCCTTGCTCCAAGCATTACAAGGCCCACTGGTATAACCAATAATTTTGGGCTCAAGATGGCACTAATCTTAATGGTACAACAATCCTAATTTAGTCGCACTCTAATGGAAGACCCAAATTTGCACCTCTTAATTTTTTTTAGAGGTGTACGACGCATTGAAGATCAAAAGCACCTTCAAGTGATGTGATTCACCTCTGCTTAATTCCATTCTCTCTTAGAGACAAAGTGAGGCTGTGGTTACACGCTTTGCCACGTGGGTCTATTACCACTTGAGATGACCTTATAAAATCATTCCTATCCCAATTTCCCCCAACAAGATGGTGACTTCACTTCATTTGCTCAACAAAAGGATGAATCACTTTATAAGGCTTGGGAGTAAGGACCTTTTGCGGTTGTTCCCCCATCATGGACTCCAAAAGTAGATGATTGTACAAATGTTCTATAATAGGGTTATGCAAGCCATGAAGTCTATGATTGACATGGCGGCCGGTGGTACTTCGATGAATAAGAGGAGGATGAGCCTACAACTTGATAAAGGCAATGACACTCAATAACTATCAATGTGTCATAAGAGGACTCCTAAGAAGACTAGAGGTAAAATTGATACTGACACGTTAACTTTAGTTACTATTAAAATGAATAAACGTGACTCAAAGGTTATTTGAATGTTAATGTGACAAATGCATGTGCCCTAACCCCTACTTGGGATAGTTGTAGATCTTGTAATCATGTGACTTTTGCTTTATCAAGTTAGAAATCATTTTGCCTATAGCTCTAGTAAGCAAGTTGTAAATCTCAACTACTTCCAATAGAGACTGAATCATGACCTATATTCTATGACTTATAACCTTAATTAGAAGAACTATCCTAACTTGTCCAATAAAAGTGATCCTTGTCCTTTTCTCCAAGCCATTACTAGGACCATACCTCTCTATTTTCAACTACTTAACTTCCATCCACAAGCTCCACAAAAGTCCAACTTAGAGGTGATAGTGAAGAATGCACTTTTAATGTAACAAAAGCTAGAAGAGTATATTAAGTAATTAGCGTCTGAGGTTGGTTTGCTTATACTCATAGTAGGATATTGGAATCACAAATTGCTCAACGAGTTAACTCTTCTACTACACCTCCTAGTAGAATAGTTAGCAGTCCCGAGATCAACCCCGAGGATCATTGCAATTGCATTGTCTTAAGACGTGGGAAACATTGAGCGTCTTATGATTGCTAGACATGATGTGGGTGAGGAAGATTTGCAAAAGAAGAGTTCTAGTGAGCTAAGTGTGGAGAGTGGTGAGAATGTTCCCCAAGACAAAAGTGAGATTGAGAAGCCCAATGAGTGTAAGCCCTTTTTCTCTAAGCCTTACATGCCATCTTTGCCTTTCCCACAATGATTCACCAAGGCCTAGCTTGATGCTCAAATTGAGAATTTTATTGATGCTCTTAAAACGTTACATATGAACATTCCTTTCATTGATACTTTATCTCAAATGCCTTTATATGCAAAGTTAATGAAAGAAATCCTCTCTAAAAAGAGGAAAATTGAAGAGCATGATACCATGGCTTTAAGTGAGGGGTGTAGTGCCATGGGCCTAAACGACCTTCCTGCTAAGTTTAAGGACCCTAATAGCTTCTATATTCCTTAATTGATTGGGAATATGAGCATTGATAGGTTTTTGAGTGATCGTGTTTCTAGTGTGAGTTTGATGCCCTATTCTATTTAAGAGGTTGAGCTTAGGTGAGTTGAGGTCCAACACTATTTCCTTTCAATTAGCAGACCAATATGTGAAGTACCCATTGGGTATTGTTTGAGGATGTTTCCATCAAAGTGAGTGACTTTTATGTATGTGAGGACTTCATGATCTTGGATATAGGTGAGGATGCTTGCACCGACATCATACTTGGGAGGACTTTCTTAGCCACTATAAGGCGTAAGATTAATGAGTATAAGGGGATATTGACCTTTGATGTACGATAACACCATGTTGAGTTTGGTTTAATTAAGGACCATGAGTCTTCCCATTCTTTTCTTACTATGGATTTGATATACCAGTTTCTAATGAGATTATGGAGTTAGTTGGTATGGGTCTAAATGATCCTTACATGCTTCATTATGAGCCTTTTGAGGAAAATGGAGTTCATGGTGTGAAGGTGAACTTGACTGAAAACTTGTCACCTAGCATTATTAAGGACATATCCTATGCTTTTGATGAGGATTGTTTGAGTCATCGTGTCGGTTTGAGCAATTATTGGTTTCTTTACCCTTTTTAGGGGATACTTATTGGGACCTCCATTAGGAGGTTGAGTGTATTGAGTTCTTGACAAAACAGATCACTAAACTATGTAATTTATTCGAGCAAGCCACTATGTTTTTTTCATACCTAAGTATGCCATTAAACTAAGTAAGCAAGCATTGCAAGTAAGCACTAAAGTGGCATTTTAATAACATACTAAACTAGTTCAGTGGCAATGTGGCATGTTTTGGTATGAAAAAACCTTAATGAAAATTTTAAATAAATTGTATTGTTTAGTGGCATTTCTGGTCAAGAACTTTGAGTGTGGTTTTTGTGATAGTGGTCCGTCTAATGGTGACCACCTAAGGATAATTGTTTTTGTGGACTAAGCTGGTAGGAAATATTTAATGCTGAAGAAGGACCTCCATCCTCTTAACTTGAAGTTGTTTCCCTTTTTTCTTTGGCAAGAATTTGATTTTGAGGTCCATGACAAAGGAGGAACAAGTGCTATGGAGTCCCCATTGTCGTCAGTTTTTCCCTCTCTAAAGGATGGTCGGTATAGGGTCTAGCTAGAGACCTTAAAAAAGTGCTGCTTAAGAGGCAACCCATAGTTCTTTCTCTTCCCCTTTCATTCCTGTTTATTTAGTTTTTAGACTTTTAGGTATGTACTTTGGCATGATTCCATCTCCTCTTTGGTGTTTTCTTACCTTTATATGTTTATATTAAGAGCAATGTTATTGTCTAAGCATAGAGAAGAGATATTTTGCATATTTCACATCTTAGTTCAAGCATTTTTTTTTAAAAAAAACAATTGCATTAGCATTGCATGTAGCATGCTTAGGTTTGCATTTAGATTTAGGTTTTTGTTTGGAAAAAAGAAAAGAAAAGATGGAAAACTAAATTGAAAAAAAAAACTTTAAATGATGATTTTCTCGGCACATTAGCTTTCATAAGCGTGTAAATAATTTTGTAAGACTTTGTGAATGTCTCTTATTTTGACCTTTATCTTGATTGAGAACTATGCCATTCCTTGGAGTCCTTGGCACTAATGTTGGTACATGCGCTTCATTATATGAGCTGATTGTGACTTTGGTAGATTTCCCATGAGATCTTGAGCCTTATTTTGACTAATCTATCATACTTAGTCTCATAATCTTTCATGTGAGTGATTTTTCCAAGTTGTATATTTAGAAATTTCCTAGACTCTTATTTAATACCACGTTCGCATATGCATATTTGCTGATATGATATAGTCATTCTTTCTTTGGTAATTTAGCCATATTACCAAATAACCTACTCTTTGTTACATCTTTATCCCCATTGCTGACCCTTTGAGCTTACACCTAACTTTATTGTGATCCCTTCCATTTTAGCCCTTGGCTATATACACAAGTTCCTATCCCTAGCCAAGTTTATGGAGCGTCAATTAATCTATGTCATAGGTAGTTTTGGGGTCATTTGCGATGGCTTTGGTATGATGGCTTGTTGAGAGGTTGATGATATTGTAGACTTGCATTTATTCCTCTCTTGTTTCGGTTGTGTATATATCCATTAGTTGTCAGTTGACAATTGGTGGTCATATGCTTTTTAATAGCTGTAATTCCCATTCTATTTATTGAAGAAAAAGGAAAAAAATCATGTTGAAAAAAAAAATTTAGAAAATTTTGAATGAGTTGATTGGCATGGGATGGCAAATAGCTTGTGTTTCTTCATATGCTCGCTTATTTTCTATTTGATTTGTGGGGTCTATTTATATTGTCTTGTTGGGGTTTGGAGTGTTGGTACATTTTATGGTTACTTATGTATTGTCGGTTACTTTTTAGTGTACTTGGCAATTAGCTCCACATGTCCCAAAATGTTCGTCCACTTCTTTTCTTCAACCCCTTGAGCCCCATTAAAGTTCGCCGGATTGCCATGTGCACATTGCATCCATGGTAAATAATTTAAGAGTCTTGGCAAGTGTATGGTAGTTTGCATCTTTGGATGGAGTCCTGAGTGAACGCATGGTATATTTCAAACACATGAGTATGAGTGACCCACAGTTTCCAAAAGTGGTTCTACCAGTTCATTTAGTTCTACGCGAGTCCATATGTTTGGATAATCCATTTTTGACAACTTTGGGTTGATTGCATCTGATGTCAGTCTTGTAGTTTTAAATTTCTTTGAAACCATTCTCCTTCTCTTGATTTTAAAATGTTTTGTGCACTAAACCTAAACATGTGCTCGACAGGTAGCTATCTTGAAGTTTCCATTGACTAATGTTTTTGCTTGTGATGTGCTTTCAGTTGCCTAACCTAAGGAGGTGGTTATTCTTTTAAATCCTAGATGCATCCCCCTTCCCTAGTTTATCTTGAGTTTAGCTTTGCTTGAGGACCACCAAAGATTCAAGCATGGCGGAGTGATGAATGGCATATAGACATGGATTATTTAAGTCTTTAGAAGACATTTTAGAGGATTTGTGTTCATAATTGTACAATTTATATCCCTATTTCTACTATTACGCTTGGATTTTGCCAGTTTTCAAAGTTTTTGTATATTTGAACTTTATGAGCCGAAGCTATATGAGTAGAATGATAATTCTGAGGATTTATAAATCAAAGAAGAACCAAAAGAAGCCCTAAGATACATAACATTTACAAAACTTAGTCAGTACCACATTGAAGGAGGTTCCAAAATGAAGCAGCAAGAAGAATAAATGAAGATGAACCAGGTAAAGGCTATCACGACCAAGACATGGTGGAGCTCATGGACATGGCGGTTCTTGCGGGTTGTCTATGGCAGGCCCCATCTTCCGTGACTTCCTAATTTTTCGCGGGTGTTCGACTTCTAAGTGATTTTTGACATTTAGCTTGTGTGATTTTAAGATAAAAAATATAGTTTTTATCCATTTCCATTATCCATCACCAACGTTATCCTTGTTATTCATTATTTTGAGTGCTTCAAAAAAAGGAGATGCAGAGATTGAGCTAGGATTGAAGGCTTCCATGCGTTAGTTAAAAGGTCGTCAACTGGGCTTCAAGAATAAGCAACTTTTGTCTTCCCTTTTCTTTATTTCTTTTCTAGATAGATTTATACTTCTAGAGATGATTGTTTTGTTGATTTCAAACATGTGAGTAGTTTTCTTAGTATTAGGGTTGCTAAACCAAACCAATGTTAGTTTAAACTTTGTGGTGCTTGAATCCTTGTTTTATTGTTTCAATTTAATCCTAGAGATTTGATGGGTGTTGTGAGATTTCTAGTCAATTTGTTGAATGTATGTTAGATGCTTGATCGAATTATTAAAAGGTGAAAATTTGTATTAGATTGTACGATGAGACTTAATTTTATAATTACTTAAGAAAGGATTGCGAATGGGTGGTCTTGTGATAATCATATACTTGAGGCTTGATTAAGTTAAGATCTAATGGTAATTGGCAAGTAATTTAATTGGATTAATTCACTCCATTTTGAAGGGAAGTTGTGAATTCTTAAATATTATTGACAATTGAGTTAACTGACAAAGTTCGAAGCACTTGTGTTGATTAGTAATTTAGCACACCATTAGGTGATGCTACCCCTAGATGCTTTTAGTTACTGAAGTTAATCAAGTTTGTTCAACGCCTATTTAAATAGAATACAAATCAAACTTTTGATTAAACTTAGCAAGTTTTGAAGTCATAAAATCAATAATTCAATCTAGTCTTCGTGGAAATGACCTTGATACACACTACAACTCCTCATGTGCTTATGGTGGTTATCAGCCATGATATCGTGATTAATCCATTGATTATATAAGGTAGAGCTTACCTTAGGTTTGGAACATGAGCCATCAAGAAAGCCAAGCTTTCCTTTGGTTCTCAAGGCGATTCTTACAACTTTTCTTCATAGCTGAATGTTTGGTCTACTTAACTTGACATTAATCAGCTGCAAACCTGACTGACCTAACCTCTAAACGAAAGCAAATGATTACCATCATAGGCTTAAGAAGAACCATTGTTTGTAACCAAAGAGAATTAGGATTCTTACAATTATTTGCCATTGTAAAAGAGATTTAATGCCAAATCTAGAAGAAAACCATGCCTAAATCACTGGTAATGTCAGCTTGCTTGATTATCCAAATCCAATACCGAAAAAATTCTGCCACCGGTTAGGGTGTGGGAGGATCTAATGTAGCATTCTTACCCCTGAATTATAAAATTACAGAAAGATTGGTTCCAATTGACTATAGATTTAAAAATCACAGACTACCTACAACTCCATAAAAATAGAGGAGAGGAAGTTCAGGGAGGTATTGATTATCCCAATCTAATACATCGTAAGCTTGATTGATTAATGAAACAAATCAATGAATTAATCAAGAAGAAAGTAATGTGTTTGATTATATAAAGTGATCAGTTAATAAAGCTAATTGATGATGATAAAGAAGAAGATACAAACTCTATGATGTAAGATCTTACCTTACAAGTTTTATACCCTAATAAGAAATGAATGAAGTAAAGAAGTGAAGATGTTGAGAGCACTGATGATTTTATCAATTTGCTGACTGTGCTTGACTGCTATGCTAGAAGCTAAGTGGCATAGTCTATTTTTAGCATTATTCTCTTAAATTTTATTAACAAAGCAATAAACTAATACTCGTTTAAAAAAAGAATATCAATTTGGTTATACCTTGTAACTGATGGGAGATGTAGCTGCTCAAGGATGAGGTTAAAACTACAGAGTTAACCATATATTAGTTAAACTCCCAAGTTTTTTTCTTCTCCTTCTTGTATTTTCGGTTTTTAATATGATAGTGTGTTGGGTTCTATTTGGGAGGAGATATGATAGAGGCGAGTGAGAGGGAGTAAGTATCTCCTTTTATCCTTATTTGGGAGTAAAAATAGGATAGCAAAGTATAGACAACTCTCACTCCTTATTGTTGCCCTTTCCTCCCCCTTTCCTTACTCCCTAACTTGGGTGTAAGGAGGAGAAAAAGGAAATAAGGGGGTCCATTTGTATATTTGATTTTCTTATCACAAATAAAATTTATTTTAGTTTATATTATGAATAGTATTTTTATTATCAAAGTCCAACGTATATATTTGAGCTAATTAGGACGTAAGAAATTTTGTTGAAAGAAATTACAAGAGTAGAAACTATTATAAGAATGAATCTTATTTTGTGAATCTGAAGTATCATAATCAATAGCATTTAGCTTAAATCATGGAAGTATCATTTCTCTATTTAGGAGGCACATGCTCAATTCTTATTGCTCTATTCTCCTAGCTTATGGTTGTATGTGAGGGATGCAACTAGGCTTTTATCATGCCTTTCCACTCCCATATGTGTACTTAACCTATGAGGGCTCCCTAGACTGGGAGCCAATGGTTCTAATGTGACCTACTGTTTACTATTGTGTTAGGGAGATCTAAGGAGGGAGTCAACCTCAATCAAGGTCCACAACAATAGGCCAAAGTGAAGTTCCATCCTAAAACTAATTAGCAATAGGAGGAGTAGCCCACTTGACTTGTATATCATGGTCATTCTCTTCAAACTTCTGATCTGGGACTCTTTACTCGTGTGATATTTCTAACAATCTTCTCCTCACACATCAGTCTCTTCTGAATCACATCAACACATGAACATCCCCTTGAGTGGAAGTCTTTGCCAAGGTGCCGAGCCACCATCAAGAGCACACCTATAATCTAATCCCCAAAGTCCCTATACCACTCTACACCGAGCCTCAATGTCATCCACTCTGGTTCAGGAGTACCGATCGTGCACTGTATGTGTGTTTTTTCGCTGTTGTCCATGATGCTTTCTCATAACACCATCTAAGAGTTTATCCATGCCATCGAGCCACGCTATAGACACATGTCCCCATTTGATTAACACTTGCGTGTCATTTCATCGAGCTCATCCATAGGTTTAACATGCCGCAACTTCTTTAACTTAGTTGAATGCACTATCGGCTCTGATATCACATGTTGGAGAGACCTAAGAAGGGAGACCATTTCAACCAAGGTCCATGATAATAACCTCAAGTGAGGTTTGATCCTAAAACCAGTTAGCAATAGGAGGAGTAGCCAACTTGACTTGTATATTGTGGCCCTTCTCTTCAAATTGCTGATGTGGGACTCTTCACTCATGTGTGATATACCCAAGAATATCTGTTGGTTTATAATCCAACCCAATTGAAAAAGGAAAATATTGAATTTGTTAAAGTCCATGTTGGACTTAAGAGCCAAAAAGTAATGTTTAGCTTGTGATGATCATGATTTGCTTAGGCGATAGGGGGAAAGTTTGTGAAAAAAAAAGGAAAGTTTGGCTGAGGTGGATTACCGACTTTGACTTTGTATGACATAAGGTGTTTTTTTAGGGAAACTTTTGTCTTTCACCCTAAGCTTGGCTACTATAAATTGAGGTGTAGGCTTGCTTGGGAGATCATCACAAATCACCAAAAACTCACAGAGATCTTATGAGAGTTTTGTGTGAGGTTTTTTAGGACATGGAAGAAGGCAATGGGTTGTTGATTACAACAATTTTAGGTGTTTTCTAGGCGACGGGAGCATTAATTAGAGGTGTTATTCAATTGCATTTGAGCATAGAGGTCATTTCTATATTATTCCTGAATTGTTGTGGTCTGAAATTAGGGCAAATAATTCAAGAAGGTTACTCATAGTATTGTTTACTATTCTTGTAGTGGAATTCTTCTGTCAGTTTGTCCCATAGTTTTCCAAAGTAGTGTTATCACTAAGTGGGTTTCTTAATTAAAGCACTAGTCTTCTTGGTCTAGCATAGAGCTTTAATTGGTGTCAATTTTATGTGTCTAAATCAATCAATTAGTGAACCTTTGGATGGATTGTAAATGTACTTAGCTTATAAATGCCATACTCGGATGTATCTTCTTAAGACTAATTAGTTCTTAGATATCCTTTGTGAAATAGATTATGGGTATGGATAAGTTCATATTCTATATTTCTTACATTTCCTTTTATTTTGACATCTTTACTTTCTTATTGCCTAAAGAAAACCCAAAAACTACTCAAAATTCACTTGATCTCCTTTGAAAATTTACACATTCTAAAAGACTTAGTTAAACTTTGATCTAGGACACTTTTGTTACATATCCCTTTTTAGATTTTTTTCCCTCTCCTAGATCGAAAACTAGCTTTTACTAAAATATGACATAAATTATGTATGCACAATGCCATGACCCATTCTTAATTTGTAGCGATGACTAAGGCTAAATGAATCATTGGGTAAATTTTAATCATTTAAAATTATAACAAAAATGAACACTGCATGGGAAAAAAATTGCTATCATTGGATAACCAGAATCATTTAATGACCTAGCCATTCTGACGTATGTCAATTCCCGCTTTCAAGTCAAATTTTTGAAACTTGGATGAAACTAAGTTTGGAAATAACTCTTGATTTTTTAACTTGGTTTGGTGTCCAATAGCCATAGAGGATGACTGTTACATTTTTCTTAGAGGAGAGAGCTAAGTCATATAACAATTTCAGGTGCCTTCGTGGTTACAATCAAGTGCAAGCTTGATATAGAACTGCGAATAGTGATACAAAGCCCCTTCTAGAGAGAAAATGCCCATCTAGAGAGATAGAGAGAGAACCCTTGTTCTCTGGTTCTTCAGCCTTCATCGACTCGTCTCTGTAATCCTTTGGTCCATAGCTTGCTTCATCTCTTAGCTAGGCTTGATCAAGAAACCTCCAGATCCATCACAGCCACGCTTGCCTTCCTTAATTACGAATATGAATCACCAATTTCGACCTTCTATATTGATTATTATCAAGGATCTTTCTTCATTCTCCTCCTCATTTTCTAGATTTACTCGTTTTGAATATTTGAAAAAAATTGAAAAATTAATTATGCAGATTTGAATGTCAGAGCTACAAACTCGAATTTGGGTGTGGGAACAAAGCTTCAAGAGCTATGGTTGAGCACTTACAACAGATAATCATGGCATTTTCGCGTGTTGCGTCGAATTCAGATTGTAAGAATTAGCCTTTTAGGCGTAAGAATGAAGCAGTGAAGAAATTAGAGTTACCAAAGCCTGCTTTTCTTCTTCTCGAAGACCACCGACATCGTTCTAAGTAGCCTACTTCAACAAGATACAGTTTTGAGGTGAATACCTTCATCTTCACCTTTCTGAGCAAGAAATAGGTAATCTTTTGCCTTATTTTTCATGACATTATTGTTGGGGCTTGTTCGAAAGATGGCTTTTTTCTTTGATTTTTATATGAATTATTTCCGCAAACTTGTTTCCTTTAATATTGAAATGTTATGCCTCTATACAAGTCACTATTTTTCTAAAGGTAATCGCGAACTTCTTCAAAGTACTCTTCTTTTGGGTATCTGTTTTTATGTTATCCTATTTTGCTTCACATTGCTTGGTTGTGGGTTGGGGCTTTTCCTTCTATTGGTTTTTAGGGCTTTGCATATTTTCTATTCACCTCCTCTCCTTTTGTTCTTAATGATTACTGATTCTGAACTTAACCTAGTAGCCAAGAGATAAAGGCTACCTGTGGTTGTAATTTATGGCTTTTGTGCTTCAGTTCATCGGTTTACACTTGCCTGCTGCCTGAACCCTCCTATTGCTGTTTTTGCCATGATGTATGTTGCACTTATTATTAATGGATATGCTAACTGGAAGTTTCTTGTCCAAGTGGTGCAATTTTTTGGGCATATTATTGTTGGTTTCCGATAGGGAAGCTTGGTCTCAACCCAACAATTAGCCTTTGATACTGCTAGGTGGTGTTCTTTATATATTGATAGCTTATGTACTGGCTTCTAGCATGGTTCTTATTTAACTATGTTTAGTTATGTCTCTCTTTGGGGTTGGAAGTATGTTTTAATCCGATGGACAGTCACACAGTGTGGATCCTCTCTAATGAATGTGATTTTTGCCCATTTATGCACCCTTTGGTCCATAACCTTTCCCTTCGCTTCACCACATGTGTGTCATACCAGAACATGCGTGTTTGAGAGATTAGGTATGTGCTAGAATTGTCTGCCCCTTTTTTGGCTCTATGAAACTAATTTAGTAAGAAGTTATGTAACTAACAACTACATGTTATCTTGTCTAGGGTCTGAGTTTGTTGTAGGCTCTTATGTTAAGCATGCTGTTTTTGACGGAAGTTTTAATGTGCTACCTTCTGGCGACTTCTATTTTAGTTGTAATCTCTTTGTGAACAGCTTCACTAAGAAGACTTTGATTTTCGGAGCCTCATCCTCCTCCCTTGTTGTATTCTACTTTTATCTTGTTTACTTAGCTGCTATTGGCTCCACTACTTTCAGTAGTTGGTTTAGGTTGAATGTCCCAACTGTAAGGATAGGACTTGGTATATGTATGCCACATGAAGCACTTACCTATTCGATTATCTTTATTTGGGTTTGGATCTGGCTTCCTTCCAGTACTTTGTATATGGATGCTAGTCAATCCTGTGAAGGGAGGAGGTAGATTATACGGTGCATGATCTCTATTTTGAGGTCCATGGCCCATTGGTACTGCACTGACCCTTGTGCCATCTTCTCCATTGATGGGCTTCCCTCTATGATGCTAGCGTCTTGCACCCTAAGCGACTAGAGTTATACAATCCTTGCCCAGCTCATAAACAAGTCGAGGATGCAAATAACATTACTATGTTATCACCTGAGACTTTGAATCTATATTATGCATATGTTAATACACAGTTGTTGGGTTATGCTCATGTTTTTACAGGGAAGTTTTTTAGTAACACTAACATTACTACTCTTGTGCTTGTTTATCTGAGAATTGGCCTTCCCTTTTCTTTTGGGCCGAATAGGCCACTAGTGATTTTCTGTAGGGGTATCATCATAAGCACATGCATGATGTTCAAAGTTTCAGATAATGGGACTACCATTTGTTACTCTTATTTCTCATTTGGATTTGTTTCATGTTATCCAAGTGATTGTAAATTTATTTTTAGCATGCATGTATTGAGTGAGTTACACCACTTTCCCATTTACTCCATAGAAATCATCTTCTTTGAATATTTCATATGTGTAATGAGTATGGATCTGTGTCATGAGCATGGTCATGGTTTGATTATGGTGAGAGGTTATAAGATTACTACCTTATGACCCAAGGCCAGTCCTTTGAACGATCTTTATGGATCAAGTGAATTCACACTTTGCATTACTATCTTGTGTATGAGTAGATCTCACGTTCTAGGCGGGAAGCTAGTCAATCGAGTACACAAGGAACAGTTCACATTTACATCCTAGAAAGAGCTATTTTCAATGGTGGTTATATTTATGATTGTTAGAAGCAGAGTACTGTATTTAAATGATGCTGTTTTTTGATTTCATTATTGTTGCTTAAGTTGAGTGAGATGGAGTACCTTAACTTTATTTCCAAGGCCATTATTCCTGGCAGGAGGAATGGAGTATGTCAACTTCATTCTCAAGACCTTGCTAAAGAACGATCTTTTAGAGCAATAAACAAAGAATGGAAACAAAGAGCCTCTCTTAAATTAGTGATATGAAGATAGTTTGCTGGAATGTACAAGGAGCCAAGAAATCTCAGTTACGACTTGAAGTAGGATTTATCAACAGTACCATTAAGCCGGATATCCTTATTCTACTTGAAACTTTGGTTAATGATTAAACTGCAGATTTGATAATAAGAAATTTGGATTTCTCTCACTTCAACATGATTCCCATAGAGAATCACTGTGGTGGGATTTGGTGTCTATGGAATCCAATTGATGTTAATGTGTCTATCATCATAAAAGAAAGTCGAGTTATTCATTGCATCATAAAGGATAATGCTAATAATAAGCAATCTCCATTAATGGCAGTTTATGCTTCGACCCAGGAGCGTGACAAAGATGCTTTTTGGCAACATCTCAAACAATTAAATGAGTCGATTAACTTACCATGATGTATAATAGGTGATTTTAGTGAAATTCTCCACCCATCAAAAAAAGTGCGAGGAACCCCTTTAATGGTAGAGAAAACACAATGATTTAATGACTTCCTGACGAGTACTAGAAGTATTGATGCAAGTGTTCAAGGAAGAATTTTCACTTGGAAAAAATTCTTAAGAGGACAACTTATTTATGAAAAATTAGATAGAGTGATATTTTGGGAGGATTGTGCACAATTATTTCCAGATTACTTAGTTACTAATGGACCATTCACGTGTTTTGATCATGCTTTCATCTATTTGGATACTGCTCCAGCACACCAGCCTAGGAAAGGCACTAATTTTAAATACCAACACTTTTGGGCTCAGTACCAAGATGCACATACTTTAGTTAAGAAAAATTGAAGAATGGGAGTTTGAGGAACTCTTATGTATAGAATAACACAGAGATTAAAAAAGATAAAACTTGACCTCAAGTCTTAGAGCAACGCTACTTTTGGGAATTTTAAGAACAAATTAGAAAAAAATGCAGATAGGCTCCTCCATGTCGAGGAAAAACTAATACAAAGGCCGAATAGTGCTAGGTTGAACAATTGGCACTACAAACTTATTAAACAAAGAGAAAAATGCATTTGTTCAACCAAAAATATTGAGGGAAAATGGCAAGAAAAGAATGGCTTGTCAATAGAGATAGAAATTCTCT
>NCQV01111334.1:139-19668 GCA_002740545.1 Lophocereus schottii | reverse complement strand
ATGATGACAACAAAAATAAGAAGCAAAATTGTGAAACTTAAGGACAGCTTAGGAGCGTGCGTTGAGGAACCTGCCTAAATTGAACAAATGCTCCTTAATGATTTTGCCGCTAGATTCAAATCAGCCCAAGTAAACTCAACCAATATTGATATGGAAATGCTTAATCTAGTGTCAGCAGAGGATAATGACACACTGTTGCAATCCATCCGAGGCTTCGAAATCAAAGATGCTATCTTCCAAATGGATAAATTTAAAGCTCTAGGGCTTGATGGCTTTGGAGCAGCTTTCTTTGAAGATTATTGGCATACTATTAAAAAAGACGTGTGCTCTGCCGTGAGATCCTTTTTCGAGGAAGGCAAACTCCTCAAGCAGATTAATCACACACTAATAGCCTTGATCCTGAAAGTGAGTAATCCAACAATGACTAATCAATTTCGACGAATTAGCCTTTGCAACACTATTTACAAGATTATATCCAAAATTATTGCTAATCACATGCGCCCGATTTTGGAAATAGCATTGACCCTGTCCAAAGTGCATTCAAACCAAAACGATCCGTCCTTAATAATATACTACTTGCACATGAAATCATAAACAAATTCAATAAAATGAAGGGGAAAAAAGCATGGGTAGAACTCAAACTTGATATGAAAAAGGCATATGATAGAGTTGAATGAAACTTTTTATTTAGAACACTTCATTTATTTGGCTTCCATCCCAAATGGATAGACTTAATAAAAGCGTGTATATCTTCAGTTTCTTATTCTATTATCGTTAATAATGAAGTATGTGAGTTCTTTTCACCTATGCGAGGCATTAGACAAGGGGACCCCTCATCCCCCTATCTATTTATTATTTGCATGGAGGTATTAACGAGGGCCCTTCGAAAGGGAATTGGCAAAAAGAAATGTGGAATAGGAATTAAGCTCTCTCCCAGAGTCTCTAAAATTCCATGTTTACTTTTTGTTGATGACAGTCTTCTTTTCTGTCGAACTTATCTTTAATCATGACAACAACTTAGCTCGATCTTGAATAGATTCTGTCAAAGTTCTGGTTAGCTCATTCACTTCCACAAATCGTCCCTAACTTTCTCTAGTAATGCCATGGCATAGGACAAACGGTCTGTCTCATCTATTTTTAATATCACACACCAAGATAATCTTGGTAATACCTTGGTTACCCAGTATTTAAAGGCCGACCAAAAATAGAAACTTTTCAGAATTGGTCAATAGAATAGTTGGAAAATTACAAAATTGAAAAACAAAGTATATTTCCAAAGCAGGAAGAGCAGCGCTAATCCAAGCGAATATTGAATCCATGCCAACACATAAAATGCAGTGTTTTTAACTTCCTAAAGAAACTAATCACCTAATTGATAAGATTAGCAGAGACTTTTTTTGAAAAAAAAACCAATAAAAACAAAGGACTACCTATGGTGTCCTATGATAAGGTATGTCAACCTAAGAATGCTGGAGGGCTTGGACTAAGAAAAATGGAAGCAGTAAATAGTGCTCTTATTAGCAAATTAACTTGGAAATTATTTCACGGGCAAAGCCTCTGGGTGGAACAAATGCAAGGGAAGTATTCTATTGATGAGAATTTTTTTTCTGCACAACCAAAGAAATCAGATTCATGGGCCTGGAAATACATACTCAAGAATCGACAGCAATTTCGAAAAGGAATTCGTTGGAAAGTAGGCAATGGACTAAGTATTAATTTTTGGCGTGATAATTGGTGTGCTAATGATAGTTTAGCAAATTTGCTTAATATTACGAATCACTCACTTATTAACACCTCTCTTAAGGTATACATTTCATTACAGATAATAAAGAATGGAATATAATCACATTCCAGCCACTAGTGGGCCCAGTTCGTCTACAGTTAATTCTTGCAGTCCTTATCCCCTTTAATCTAATCCTTGAGCAGTATGTTGGGGACTATCCAGTAATGGTGAGTTCTCTATGAATTCAGTGACTTAGGTAGCACGTGGTGTGAACCTTGGTAATCCACTAGTGTAGGAATACAATTGGATTTGGAAACTTGACATCATAACAAAGTTAAAAATCTTTCTATGGCAACTTTGTCATGCATCGCTTCTTACCAAGGAAACCTTGTTTAAATGAGGTATGAATCTTAACCCTTAGTGTCCATTTTGCCAACCTGAGAGGGAGGATGCAAATCATCTCCTTTTTCATTGTCAAACTACACAAGAGTGTTGGAGATTAGCAGTCTACCATATCTAGATTGATTATAGCTTTGTCTCTAGTCCACAGAATAGCATTTTCCAAAGGCTATCAAGTGCTAGGACCGCTACCTCGATAGTTAAAATAGATAGAGTAGTTGCGCTACTTAAGAGTATATGAAAAATAAGAAACAACATAGTGTTTCATAATAAAACACCTATTCTAGGAAGTACATTAATAAGAGCAAAAAAAGCGAGCACCGAATGGCGTATTAGACATAAACTCACACATCCACTCCATTTACCAAACTCAACCCAGTCAGTTGTCCACCGCAAGAAGGCTCATTGGGTAGCATGGAGAAGACCACAAGAAGGATCCATTAAAATCAATTTTGATGAATCCAAAACGTTATAAGGAGCAGCAGGAGGATTCATACTCCGTAATTGGGAAGGCAGCAACAACAACGAGAAACGACATCAAAGCAGCATTATAAGCAGACTTCACTAATAATCATATTGAAAGAGACAATAAAACCCTCATCCAAGCGGTTCAGGGTCACATTCAAGTGCCATAGAAAATCCAAGTATTGATTCAAGATATTCACACTTACCTCCAACTTTATAACAAAGTTCTTATCACACATGTTTTTAGACAAGGAAATTATATGGTCGTCTAGCTAGCAAAGTATGATTTGTCACTCCATTCTATAATAGGGTGGAATGAAGTTCTGCATAGGGGCCTTCTTCGTATCCTCTATAAGGATAATCTAGAGAGAACCCTTGAGAGAAGAGCTAACTAGATTGTAGTCTTACCTTTCTTATAAAAAAATAATAACAATTATAGGTTAGCAGAAGCATAAATCTTGTGTTCCTTTACTTTAAATTTTAAGAATCAGAAGTCGATACTCAAAAAAGAGAAAGAAAAAGAAAATAATAAGAAGCCCATTTATAAAAGGCTTTGATACGATGGGAAATTTGCATTAAACTGCTCCTCTAAAAGTTACACAACCCACAGGTGTTATTTTTTTAAATGGACAAGGCATTCAGCACACTTGACTTGTGTCTCACTTGTCTGTGCGAGATTACTAAGTTGCTCTTTGATATATGAATAAGGAAATGGAAAATTGAATGGAAGGAAAAGGTGGTTGAAGTGTAGCGGTTGGGAAGGAGAGGTAGGCGTGTGAGGCAATCGTTGGAGGAAGCATTCTAGAAATTACTTTTCTAACGACAAAAAAGTTGGTTGTTAAATGTATTATTTTTGGTCGTTAAAGGCTTTACTGACCAAAAAGAAGTTGGTCGTCATCAGTTGTTATTGGTCCCATTGTTAATAATTTTAATGACAAAATGAAAATTTTCGTCATTGTTCTTACAAAGACAAAAAAAGAAATCATCATCGTTAGTTAACTAATTAACGACGGACAAAATAATAGTAATGACCAAATTGTTCATCGTTTGCTTATTAAATCAAAAATAAAAAAATGTAAAATTATTATCATTAACGGCAACTTTGGTTCCTCGTAAGGGTCTAAATAATGGTTAACGATGACATTTCTTGCTGTTGAAAATTGCGAACACATGATAACGACCAATTATTTTTCTCTTTACTAATTATGTGGAGCTAATGCCAATTGTGTAATCAATATGATAGTAAAATGGATTAAATAACTCAAGGAAGTACCCATACTGCCAAATTTGCACGTATATTTATTGAATTGAAAATCATTAGTTTGCAAATATACGCTACATACAAAGTAATATAATACCAAAAGTGTCGTAACTCTAAAAAACAACTCTGTAGAGTTGTCCTTAAATTTGACGTTTAAATGCATAAAATGTTGACTAAAAACATAGGAGAAAACCAAATGATCTCGCATCTTCAAAGAAAACCGTGAAAAAGTGCCAGAACTTGGAATGGGAATATCTAGCATCTTCAAGTACCTATAAAACAGGAAAAAAAGTTTTTGTTAAATATGTATTCATAGGAAGAGATTACAAAAAATATGTACACCAAAAGTTTTGTCTGCCATGGTCAAGTACAATATTTCTACCCAAAACATATCCAATCTCCACATTACTTTGAAACAAAAATGGTTAGTTTACTTAATTTAAAAAAGCATGTTTTCAAGTCACAAAAATACGAACATTAGACATCCATACAGGTACTAAAAATACAAAAACCATGGCATTATAATGAGTGTGTATCTTAGTATGCACTTAAAAGGATTCATCATTGGGCAATTATTCAACAGCTTTGCATCATAACTGACCTTGTTGTGTGTTTAGTTTACAAAATCGTATACAATGCAATCAAAGGTCAAGGTCCTAGATCACTAGGTGGCAGGACACAATGCCCTTAATAGTCAGTTTCTCCTCCAAAAATTTAAAAGATAAATAAATTTGCTTGAGTTGCCCTTCATAAGGGTAGACCGTTAATTTTGGAGGGTAGTCAACATAACTATACTTTAAAAAAATGTCATCCGTTGCAGCATCCATCCACGAATTAAAGGCTACTAAACATAGCACTCTCTTCAACTTCACCTCTAGTTTTTCTCTCTCCTCTACATTTCCTCCCAAACTTAGACCATCCTTACTCTCTCCTTCAATGCCAATATTCAGCTTTTTAATGCACTTATCGATATGTCATTTAAATGCAATTCCATTTAAGGATCTGTGAAAATTGCCATTCTGTTACCAAGTTGATATCAAAGATATTTAATAGGGAGATAATTGTTAGAGATCGCAACTAGTTCCATCATTTCAGTGATTGCATATATGTTTTTCAAATGCAATTCCATTTTATTTTGCATATACTTCATGAACCCCTACTTGTTTCTCTCGGAATTCACAGTGCAAAATCATTCGTTTGGCCATTTGGTCATCACCTAACCAAACCTAACTGAACTTAACATATATCTTGGGGGACATGCTTAAGACACATGTTACATATAAATAGCCTTACTCCTATAGTTAAATAACACAGTTAAATAGCAGAGTTGATCAATGAACTCAATCTCATGAAACCAAAGTTCTCTAAACACGAAATTTAAATTTAAATTAACTTCTAACCTGAGTTCCATCTCCATCATGTGGAACAGAAGGAGGACGAGTGTTGAAATGTTGGAAAAGAAGATCCTTGACCTTTATCATTTCAGTTTCAACTAATTCCACATAATTTTGAATTTTTTTATTTTTAGCTTCGACTGGAGCCAAATGATCAGTAAGGACTTCATTCTTTCTTCTAGTAGCATTAAGTTCAACTTCAAGCTCAGCTCTAGTAGAATACAGTCCCCTTATATCTTTTGGTTTTACTCCTCCTCCAATATCGAGTACCTCGCTCTGAGATTTCGATTTGAAAATTTTTCAGTGATTTGCTAATTAAGCACACGGGACTTATTTATCATCCAAGTAAAACAAAGAATACACTTTTGAGATTCATTCTCAAAGTCGCACAACACATAAACGTGAACCTGACACAACACATAAATGGAGTCTTACACAATTGCAATTTGGCTAATCTATTCAAGAACAAAAACCACGTCTATTTGGGAAAGCGAAGGATCTTTTTCTATAACATCTCGAATTTCATCCTACAAAAACGTGACCCTATCATATTAACAAATAATTTGTACCTTCCAAAGAAATAATTTGTACCTTCCAAAGAAAATACGTACATATTTTTGAGCTATCTCAGGAGTGGCAAAATCAGTACCTTTTTATGAGTTTCCCAAAACATTTGAAGAAAAGGTAGCTCATTTCTAGTCCTTTGCACCCTTTTGTAATACCAAAATGGCAGTCACATATAACAATGACATTTATAAAATTACAAGAAACATAGGAAGTTTCATAATTATATTACCAGCTTCTAAGCAACTTGTTGATAAGGCTTGCTTCCTGTTCTGTGCAACATATCTTTCTTATAGTGTGCTCTATTCGTAGAGTTTCAAGCACTTGCTTTCTCAGTTTTAAAATTTTCAACAAAGTAAGATGAAATGTGTCAGTAATTACAATAATTATTAGTTAGCAATCAAGAAAGCAATGCGGAATGAAAAAGAAACCATGTCACTGTATGAAACCTAGTGGACGTCCATTGAATATATCTCTTTCACAAATCACTCCCACTCACGCTTATCGAGTTTAGTAGGAACATGATCCAAAGCTTGTTGTAAGCTCCTTCCAGGCTTTGTGATATTATACCTCTTTAAGTCAGCCCTCCAATTAGTCCACAAGTCATGCACATGGTCCAAGACGTGTTCACGATAGACTTCCATATCGTCATTGGAGAAAACATTCTAACATAAAATAAAAATAAACAGGATTAGCATAAAGATCCTTTAGATATATATAACGTTTTTAAGAATTACTTATATCGTTGTTGGCTGCCACATCTATTCTAATTGTCTATCCTCAATATCTTTCCATAGTATCACGAACTATAATTCCCAAATGGCTCACAAAAATATCATGATTTTCTCCAATAACAAGATTATTGTAGAATTCTATCGGAAGTTTCTCTCTAGGTTTGAGCTTCGTAATCTCTTTACATTTGTTTCTCCCTCATGTTTTTTTCACTGTTTTTTGCGTGGCTTTCTTTTTTTAGAAACACCTCCTGGAAACAAGTTTAGAGAATAAATAAAATATAAATCATTTAAAAAGTTAAATATAGTGTAAAAAGAAAAGCTAACCATCATTCAGTTCTTCCTCATTTTGAAGTGTTTCTATCTCATTAGCATGATCTACTTGAGCTATCTTAATGGCAGGTTTTCTTAATGAACAGTTAAAAGTATGAGCACATTGAGGAATATGCAAATCGTTATCTTCTAAGGATGATATAGCATTATCCTCCAAGAATGATGCATCATCATTATCATCATTATCATCATTCCTAACATCATCCCTATGAACCGGCGAAGGAGGGAAACCATGATTACTAAATTTACTAGAAATAGGGAAATGTCTTATTGGATTGAAGGGATCTCAATGATCGGAAGTAGCTCTGATTAAAGACTTCTTTATTAATGAGCTATTAGTTGATCTACTAATAACAGTAGATTTCTCAAGATGAACTTTTGAATTAGTTGCCCTCCCCAGAGAATATTGGCTTTTGGAGGCATAGAGCTCATGCAATTTCTTTCCATGACCTCTAGCTAGCATACCAAGTGCTACAAACATCTGTCTGTTTGGCCTTAGCATGAAAGAATTACTTCTTAATCTATTTCCTGATTCAGTGGAAGTCATATTCATGTATTATGACAAAAGCAACTAAAAAATAGTCATTTTCCATAACAAATATGTGAACATAAGCTAAAGAAACAATGGACACATCAACGTTTGCCTCTTAAATGGGAATGATTGTTCTGGCAACTGTGCTTTTATGGAAGCCATAAGGTCTTTTGTAGCCACTGTGGGTGTCTTATGGGCCTTGTTATGGTTGTTACAACTACCCTGTGACCTTTATGGCACTTGTTGTAAGTGTCCAAAGGTCGCCCTTGTAGGTGGTGTTGTGGTAGCATCAGCTGCTATAGAGTAAGGTTGAACCATTTCAAGAAAGTTGAAACAGTGAAGTACAAATCCTCATCATTGTTCTTTTATAGCATGTTGAATAAAATTAGAAAATGTATTACCTTTGTAGCAGATGTATCCACATCCTATGTATGCATTGAGTATTGTACTAGTTTAGTAGTCAAGTATGATAAATCTATATCATCCACAACACATCATCAAATGTTGTATTTAATTAAGTAACAACAAACATAATAGAGCTTTCCATGTAATCTTTTAGATAATAGGACAGAAAACTTAGTGCTGGTGGCTGCTACCTGTTAATGGCCATCCACTGTAGCAATTTAGACATCAACCACTGATTAGATGATCATAAAAATATTTTATTTTCATACATATTCACTTTAAACATAATAGATAAAAAATGTCATCATTAACTAACTTATTTGCACCAATGTCACAAGAGCTAGCTGATAGGTGGCCATTTTACAACAAAGGTGCTATACAATCTTTGTTCCCTGTATAGCCGTTCATTTCCAAAGGTTCTACCAGGAAATTCTTTCAGTTGCTATATAAAATCATAGCTATCCTATACATGCATTGGAAAGATATATCCAATACTCACGAATAAGTTTAGTCTCCAAACTAGTATGACTTTGAAAGTAGTGAAAATGCTTCAAACTAAAAGTTACTTCCTCATTGTAAATTACCACAACAATAAACACCTTGTCAAATGGGAAAAAAAAATGTTTACTTTGCAAATGTCAAGAGAACATCAATAATATAAATATCAAAGAAAGTACAACAATATATCACCATTCTGCCTCTTTTTGGATCTCTGCTTACTGGCTTGATATGCATCACTTTAACAAGTAATACCACGTGGATCATCTAATAATGACATTTCATAAGAGTAATGTGGTTGTGACTTTAGAACTATATGCAATCCTTTATTCACATTATCGATTGCATAAAAAGTCTGATTTGCTTGGCTTGCTAGGATAAATAGCTCATTAGTTTTTCAATTACCGTTTGCAATTAATACTAACAAAGCCATATACATCCATTTTAATCCCTCTAGTCTTGTCATATACATCGAACCACTTACAATGAAATAGCATAACTCAGCTTCCCCATAGACATTGTAGCTCAAGCACGTCAGTTAAGATCCCATAATAATCTATGTTTGCATCTCCTTGGCCTATATTTCCCATCATAACCACACCACTATTTTGAGTTGTGAAACTCTTTTTCCGCTCTTCTGTATGAAATCTATATCCATTAACAATATAACCACTAATAGAGGTAACATATTGTGTTGGTCCATGACCTAGTGAAAGCAAATCTTCCATTTTGTCATTCTTCTCAATTTCATATAACCGCATTACCTAAAAAGATTATTTACAATGTATTAGGTTATACATCTGTTGACTTCCATATATATGATAATTAATATAACATTGTATACTTACTTCACACTTGAGCTATTCTCTAAAGTTTTTAAACAATTCCTCCTCTAAAGGTGTAGCATTAGATGGGTGACTTATAGAGTATTGTCTGAATAAAATGAAGGAAACGCTTACTCTAGAAAAGGCTGGACCTCATCACAATTCTTCAAAATATAGACCTGAGCTTTGTCTAACTCATGCTTATCAACATTAGTATGAACTCTTTGCGACCCTAGTCCACAACCAGGATGATTAAACATAGATAAGCCTTCATCATTCTCAACTTGATTTTCATAATTTCGATGCGAATGGTTGAACTTAGTCTCCATGCTATGTAGATACCTTGAACAAAGGGTCATACATTCATAGGCTAAATAGCCTTCCATAATTGATTCCTCTGGTCTAGTCCTGTTGTGGATGTATGATTTAAATGTATACATAACTTATTCGATAGGATACATCCATTTAAATTGGACTGGGCTCCCACTTTTAGCTTCATAAACCAAGTGGTTCGGCAAATGCACCATAACATCAAAAAACACTGGAGGGAAAGGTTTTTCCAACTTACAGAGAGTAACGGGGATTTGAGCTTCAATTTGCTCCAAGTCGTCCATCTTTAGTTCTTTAGCACCTAATATATCAATGGACATTGATAGCTTAATGAATGCCTCTCATACAGATGTTGCAAGTGGACCACGGAATGCTAGTGGTAAGAGATGTTTGAGTATAATATGGTAATCATGACATTCGAGACCAGATATTTTTGTCTCCTGCATGTTCACACAATAAGATATGTTGGAAGAGAACCCATTTAGAACTTTTAAATCTTTTAAGAATTGGTAAAAAACATGCTTTTCAAGAAGAGATAAAGTGTATGGAGCAAAAGGCACCTTTAACTTGTCCCCGCCTTTCAATAAGTGCAAATCGGACTTCAAACCCATTTTCTTCAAATCAAGACATGTCTTAATAGTATCCTTAGTTTTTCCATTGATGTTCATTATTGTTCCAAGAATATTATCACATATGTTCTTCTCAATATGCATCACGTCTAGATTATGGCATAATAGAAGGTCCCTCCAATATGGAAGTTAAAAGAATATACTTTTCTTGTTTCAATTATCCCCTCTCTTCTCATGAGATATTTTGGGCTTCATATGTGGAGCCTTAGTCAAAACAAGATTCTCAAGATCTTTCACCTGATGAAGAATTTCATCAATCAAACTAGGCTTTGGAGGTCCACTATGCTCTATATTTCCATCAAACTGATCTTTCTGCTTTCGAAATTTATGGTTCATAGGCAAATAGCATCGATGGCCCATAAAACATTGCTTACTACAATGAGACAACCTCATCGAATAAGTCTCCTTCATGCAAATGGGGCATGCTAGCTTCCCCTTGGTACTCCATCTGGATAACATCCCATATGTTGGAAAATTATTGATTATCTATAGCAAAGTCGCATGTAGCTGAAAATGAGAGCTAGAAGGTGCATCGTATATCTCAACCCCAAGTTCTCATAACTCCTTCAACTCCTCAATTAAGGGTTGCAAATATATATCAATTGAATCACCAGGACTCTGAAGACCAGGAATAAGCATTAAAAGAATCATATTTGCTTATCTCATACACAACTCAGGAGGCAAGTTATATGGTATCAAAATGACAGTCCAAATGCTATATGAAGTTCTAAAATTTGCGAAGGGTTAAAATCCATCACTAGCAAGGCCAAGTCTAACATTACCATGGTCTGAAGCGAACCCTCTACGCAACTCATCAAATGGATTTCATGCAATAGAATCAGCTGGATGCCTCATTGTTCCATCTTTCTTTCTCTCATCATGATGCTATCTCATCTAGGAAGTTGTCTTGGACGACATATATAATCTTTGTAACCTTGACTTTAATGGAGAATAGTGTAAAGTCTTTTGCGGTTCTTTTGCCATTTGACCGATATCTGTCCTCACCGTTATGCTTATTAGTCTTCCATCTAGATGCACCATACACTTTACAAGTATTTAACTCCTTATCCTCCTTCTAATATAACGTACAATCATTCACATGAATCAATTTTCTTATAAGAAAGTCTAAGACCTTTAATCATCTTTTTTGCCTCATAATAAAAGTCTGACAAATTTGGTCCATTAGGCAATAACACTTTTTTCATGAATTTTAGTAGTATGGTAAATGATTCATTACTCGATCATCCTAGAGTTTTAATGTGAAGGAGCTTTACTAAAACTAAGACTTACACCCATCATAAACAGGATCCTATGAGTCTTTTAATAACCTAAATAATCTCTTAGCCTCATTATTTAGCTCCTCTTCTTGCCTGTCATGGTTGAAGGGTCCTATACCATTAAAATTATGATACAAATCCCTCAAAATACCATGCATTCATCATCTTCATTTATATTATCATTATCATTCATCTCAACACTAGACTCACTAAATGTCTTTCGATGATGGTACCAAAATGTGTACCTTTTAACCATTCCATAAGCTAAGAGATGCCCATGAACTAAATCACGACTTCTAAACTCTATGTTGACACATTTCATGCATGGATAGTGGATGGACTTTATCCCTAGTTTAGTAAAGACATAATCCAAGAAACTTCTACTCCTTTCTCATACTCTTCACTAAGGTAGTCTTCAATGTTCATCTAGTCCTTGTTAGGTGCCATTTAGACCTGTCAATTCGGACAGGTAGGTTAAATACGGGTCGAGTGTATTTCGGTTTCGGGTAAAATACGGGTGGGTGTATTTCAGTTTTACGGGTTTCGGATCAACCCAACAGATTTGGAGTGCCTTTTTAGTGAGTTATTTCTCTTTTTGTCAAAATCAAAATCTTGACACATTTCTACTTAAAAATGTCTATATTTAATGATCAAGCATTCTAATTGTAATTTCTTAAAAGAACATAAAAAAATATTCAAACTTTTCAATATGATATATGAACACCAGGTAACGGTGGACAACAAGTCACACTTAAGTAGGTTGGTCTTTATATTAAAATATTAATAATAGGTCGGGTCATTCATAGGTTGGTCTATCTAAAGCATGATAACGGGTTGGAGCAGTTTGACCTGTTAATAACCCATCTAATTATTCAATATTTTGTTAGTTAACTTACCATTACCTAATCATGTATGCTTTATTAATTGGCCGATCATAACATGAATACAAGTTGGTCCATTGCCCAACACTGACATCAAGTTCGATATCAATTAGAAAGAAGCCAAATGAAAGAATACTATAAACGCACAAGATATTACAATTATTTATTAATTATAAAATCGAAATTTTAGATTATTACAGAGTAATATTATTTAAAATGCGATGAGACGTATTTATTTCACTAAGAATATAATGGTAAGACTTGAACATTTTTAATACTTTCTAAATTGATTTTCCAAAGACTAAACATTTCATGCCCATTTTCTAAATTGTTCCATTTATAAGTTGTGAATGATGTTATTTTAGGGGAATGATTTTGGAAAAGTGTGAGTATTATTGTCTAATTTTAAAGGGAAGGGATAGTTATACAATATTTCTCTAAACAATTCATTATAATAAAAAACTATCATTGTTAAGGGGGCAAAATTAAAGAAAAATAAAAAGTAAAGATATAATATTCGGGTTGAGCGGGCAGTTTCGGGTTCAGGTCATGTTTGACTCAAAATTTTGCGGGTTTTTGGGTTCGGATTACTTCGGGTTTGGATCGAGAAAATCGTATTCAAAACCCAAAACTTTAAGGCGGGTTCGGGTTGGGTCAGTTTTTACTAGGTTTAGTGCCATTACCTCAAAATTATAGTAGATTTGCCGATGAAAACAAGTACCCAGTATTTGGAAACAAGGAAGGAAATCCGTGTTAACCTAACTCAAGTCTCACAAAATGTAGGCTTGTAAAATAAAATTAGATTTAGACACACTCATAGACATAATTTTTGTAATCATATATGTTTTTCACTCTCCTAATCATTAGTGTTGAACATTATAAAGTACCTTTCAGTTCACACACTTTTTTAACTTCATATTCTCATATAATAATTAACATCTATTTTGAGTGGCAAGAATCCTATATGATTGTTCAAATCTGTAGTTGCTTTAATTATGTTAAATTGCAGCGTTTATAAGTGTTACTAGTTTATGCAAATATATGAGCATTACAACCATGAAACATTCGATCCATCAGGCCAATTTATGTAACATAATAAATTGATCTCTTTCATAACTTGGATATGGTATGTCAAATGATAAATGTTCAGAAAAAATTAACAAAGGTAGTAGCTAAAACAAGTAGGCAATATTATCTAATGAATTAATCAAACGAGCTGGATCTTAATCAAATAAGGTCTGCATATGAACTAAGGAAAATAGGTCACTGATGTGTAGGTCAAGTGGACTAATTGCTAAAGCCAACAAAAATAAGGAATGTGTCAAATGATATTATATTAATATGTCCACTTAAATAGCTGGATACAAGTTTACAAGATGAAATTATGCTTACAAATATGAGTAAGAACAGTAAGGTTTGTGTTCTGCTAAACTTATTGTCTAAAGCTATCTTATCTAAATTAATTGGCCTATATTAAGTGATTTTTATATATGAAAATTTTACCAAAAATCTGACACCAAAAAAATGAGGATTCACCATTTTGGTTATGTTTGTTACACTAGAACCAAGATAGTCCAGAAAAGTTTTAAGAAACAATGCAGCTCCAGTGAAATCAGTACAATGGCAATAGCAATAATACTAATTATGATCTAGTACATTCCAGCAAAACCCCTCCCCATATCTATATCATGCTAAGGCATACCTGTCATGTCCTGACTACTGCAAGTTACACAAAAGAACAAACCAAATAAAATGTTCTTCATATTTTGGACATACATGAAATAGGTCAATTTTGGAGAAAAGAATTGGGCTTCCTCTTCCTCCCACCCCTTCCCCTTAAAAAAAAAAGTAGAAGAAGAAGAAGAAGAAGAAGAAGAAGAAGAAGAAGATACTTAAGATACAAATATCTAACAAATTTATGCCATCACAAAATAATATCAAGTGACAACATAAAAACCATATAAATCAACAAACTGAATCTACGGGATTAATTGTTGATACATGTTTCATGTATGATCTAGCTCCTGTGAGGTGATGATGTGGCAAATAACATACCATTGAACTACCTCAACTACCTCTCATTTAATGGTTAGGGCTTGGTACTTAAAAAAATTACTTGAATAATTAAAAATTTCCAAAAACGATGGAGAAAGACGATGAGAGGGATCATAAATTTGATCATCTGTAGCATTTGATAACAATTGGTTAATGTAAATAATATGTAATAGCAAAATAATAGATACAAATTATAATCTAAAACATCAATGTACATAGTAAACAACGTAGATATGCATCACTTTGAATTTATGATTGCCACATAAATCCTGACACATTTCAACACCTTATCTTATCAAATTTCCTCAAGTATAATGACCATATTCTTCAAATCCACTACAAAAAAGTTGTTTTTGCCAACAGAATGATAGTGATAAAAAATTTATTCTGTTGGCAAAAATTAATATTACCAACAAATGTATAAATTTGCTGGAAATGACTAGGAACACTTAAAAACGAAAAAATTTACCAACATAATAAACGCAATCTATTGGTGTTCTTATATTATTCCCAACAAAATTTTCACCAACATATATATTTGGCTGTAAATGTGATAAAATTTTCACAAGCTATCAAATATAAATTACCAATAAGTTTGGGTTTTCATTGTTAGTTCTCTTATTAATCAATCCTTTTGGGCAACAAACCATAGTTAATAGCTTTTCTTATATATTATGCTATAACCTTTTTGGTTCAACTCTTTTTTAAAGGAATTTTTGATCTTATATTGTCTTAAGAAGGCTTCAACTTATTGGCCTCCCTTCTCGCCCTCCCCAACCATTCTTGAGGACTTGATTGTCTATTTTGAAATAGATGACTAGGATAAGAGATTCATGTGGTTTTCTCATGAACTAAAGGAGCCACTTAATAGAAGGGAGAATGTTTTATTATGTGGCACCTGTATTGAACTTTTCGCATGTAATTGAGCTATCAAGTTTCTAACATGTCCAAGAAAAACGTATGTGTTCAAAAGCTAACATTGACATTTGGCCACTGAGAACTATCGCAAACTTACTTAAAGGACTTGGGTAACATATTTAGCCATGTTGTATATCCCAATACATTTGTGTGAATGGGCATTAGAGGAAAATTAATTGTTCATTGATAGTACAGTACTGCTCTTAGTCTTCAAACTATGTGAACACATTTGAACCACTTTAACCATTTTATGCACATAGCAGCTTTAATTGAACAACACAACTAATTTAGATTTAAAAATTGATAGGGTGAATGCAATATCTAAACCCATTTTTATCCTAGATTATAACCTAGACTACAATGTGGATATTAAATGTTTTTGGCTAAGACCTTTGTTTAGTACTTTGCAGGTTCACCCAAGCATGAACTACCTTACCATAAGCGGTGATGATAACTCTTGACATTTGCCAAAAATTGATTCTTGCACTTAGCAATTTTCATTATAAAAGTTTCATCAAAGTTCCTAAAGAAATAATCGACTGCCTATTTCTTTGGTTTACAATTGTGATTAGATGACTATAACTAACGCATACAAACATGAGCCTAGATTCGTACTTACATATAATATACCTAACCCATTAAGTGATTAGCCTATAGTGTTTTCTTATCGTATTATATCTTGTGCTAGTAAAACGATAGTATGCAGACAGTGAAGTTGCTTGATATACATCATAGAGATAAATTATACCATTTTTGGTTGTGTAATATAGGATTTCATTGTCAGAAGGGTATTAATGGGCATGTAATTTCATTGTTGAGATGCGGTCATATCAGAGCCTAATGTACACTAGAAGACACACCAACTTATCCTTCTTGTTGGAGAGACGCACATTTGGTCATTGCTGCTAGTTCTTACCTAAATTTTGAAAGCCACAATGGCAACAATCTCTGGAATACTGAAGACTCAATACCAGCAATAGCGCCCATTCATTAATGTTTCTGATCACTTTCCCATCTGTGAATTCACCCAATGTTATGAAATAATTTCTTTTTCCATCTCAGACGCCATTATACCAGATTAGTTTGCTTTGTTTTCTACAATCAAGTTAACTGGTAGTATTTCCTTGTAGATAAGGCACCCCAAACAATGTTTAGTAATAGATCTACAGCAGACTCACAAATCATCATCATTGGCACTATTTTGATAGGGAAAAGAGGAGACAGAGTGTGTGTGTGTGAAGACTCACCTGGCAGAACTGTGACCCAGTGAGATAAGGTGCTAGACAGCAACCACTGTGGTCAAGGAGTTGAATTGAGGTTGAGACAGTGCTGTGAGAGAAGAAGATGAATAGATTCACCATCACAGGTTCTAAAAATCTAAACACTTACACACATTGCAAACAAGTGAGAGATAGAGGGAGAGATAGATTAAAGAGTTACCTGAAGTTACGAAATTACCACCAATTTTTGCACAAAGGCTTTAGATAGTGCGAACCTTGGTGAAATTACTATCAATTTCCCATAAAAACCGCAAGAAATTAGACACAATGCATTGGGAAGAAACAGGATTGAAGACACCTCCATGAGTAACTCAATATTATCAGTTAGAATTCCAAATTAAGGGCAAGAAGAAGAGAATTAGGAATGCACCTGATGCAATGAAGAAGAGATACCTGAAAAGAATTTGGAATGGAGACTGCTCGACAGTGTTAGGGTTTCGCTGTGTCCGGAAAAAGTTAATTGCGTGCTGTATATGGTTTGGGAGAATAAGCGAGGTAGCCATCTAATCGATTATGGTTGCCGCTAATGAGGTTTAAAATAAGATAATTTACAGGAAATGCTTAATCATCCACGCACGCTGCATCGTGTTGCATGTGTGTGGGCCGCCTTTCATTTGATTCTAATCCTTTTATGATTATTTTAATTGCATAGTAAATTTTCGGTAGACTATTAATTATTAATTAATATGAATCTCAATTTTTCCTTTCATAATCTTAAGCTAGGAGAAATTGTAGTTAATTTTTCAATTTTCATTTTTAATTTTCCATGTCAAATTATGTACATTTTCTCCTGTTACCAATAACGACGAACGTTGCAAATAAATAACAACATACTTTTTTGTTTGTTGTCTAATGATGGCTATTTGAGGAAATTAAACAACAAAAAAACATCTATCATTATTAATAATATCTAACGATAACATTTATGTTTGGTCGTTAAAAGTCCAGTTTTTAGTAGTGAAGATAAGGAAGAAAGCTTTGGTGTGGAGAGTGGTAAGAGTGGTGGTGGTTGTTGTTGCAGACAGCGGTAGAAATAGACGATGGCGAATGACGGTTTGGTTAGTGGTCCACAAATGGTAAGCTTGAACTTTTTTTTTGGTTTCTAAAATGGTTTTTATGTTGGTTAAGCAAGTAGTTTAGTGGTAGAGATGATTTCGTGTTCATATTTTGACATAAGCATGCAATTTCCCTTGAGCTTGAAAAATTAGTTGAAAATATAGGAGTTGTTTAAAGTAATTGGGTGGTGTTGAGATAATTTGTAAAATTAGGGTTGGTAATGTATAAAGTGTGGAGTAGCAGGGGTGATGTGGTTATGTGGGCAAATTTTTGTGGTTATTGTTATGAACTACATTATGGTAGTAAGGAATAATACATAGTGTTATCCTAGTTTTATCTGTAAGTGGTAAGGGAGTCAGGGGTTGTTTGCGGGTATGATGGTGAGAATGGGTAATTAGTTAGCTGTGGTGGTCCTTGCATCTCAAAATTTGGAGTGAAAAAGTGACAGTTGTTGATTGTCATCATAGGTTGATGGGTTTAACTGGTTGTGTTATTTGTGTAGGCATAATGTTGGGGTTAGTTTTGATGTATTTGGACTTTAATAATGTACATTGTTATTGTGGGTTGTTTGTCATTATGTATAGAATGTGACCTATTTTATGTGTGCTTTGGTTTATAATTATGGTCTGTTGACTCATAAGTTAGGCCGCATAACCAAAGTACCAATATGTGACGAAACACTAGAAGTGGAAACTAGTTTATGTAGGGTTGGGGAGGAAGCTTTCTATATTAGGAAGGATTAAGTATGCTTATCCCTCAAATGATATGGTTGATGTTATTATACATGTGTACAACATAGCCTAATTCATACATGGATAGGACGATGGGGTTTGACTCTTAATGGGTGGATTGATAAAGAAAGATGTATTGCATTGATCATATGTTGTAGTGCACAATTACTTGGGGGTGTTTAGCAGATATTGAATTTTATCCCTACATGTGCACGGTGCTAACCTGGGATGCTTGCTTCTGTGCTCATAGGATGTGTAGGAAGTTATGTATGCTGAATTTGTTATCCCTCATATGTGGAGGTTGTTATCCGAGGAGAGGTACTTCTTTTAATGAAAGTGAATATAAGAGTGCTTACTTATTTTTGGTTTTTGTATGCTTAAAATGGAGTGTTAGCCAATTAGGATATTTAATTTGTGCATGATGAATTTGTAGGCGTGAAGAATAGCGAGTAAAAGCACAACGGAGGGGACTTCTTCGAGGATGAATCAGCAAAGGTGCATCATGAAGAGATGTGGGAGAAGAAGGATGCTAGGTGGTGGCAAGTGAGGGAAAAAAGGAAGAGGGCAGATGAGTTGGGCCAGCATAAGTCATTAAGGAGGGATGTGGTGGAAGAATATATACGAAGGTGGGGGTGACATAGGCAAGATGTGGAGGAAAGTGCGAAAAGGGGAAAACAATATAGAAAGCAGTTAAGGAAGAGGAGTAGGAGAAAAGTGAGACTTCAATGTAAGTTGAGAATAAGTCAGATGTAGAAGCAAAGTTAGAGGAAGCATTAGGGACAAATCAGAAGAACGGGCCGAAGTGGTAGGCATCGGATTAAAAGGAAGGGTCATCCGAGAAAACCACACAAACATACCCTAGCAAACATGATCGTAGTAAGAAGAAGACCACTGCTCGTGCACATATAATTGATAGATTGGTGGCGGTGGAGTACGATATGGAAGTTGCATATATATATATATATATATATATATATATTTATGTATATATGTAGATATACATATATATATACATATATACATATATGACATATATATATATATGTATATATGTATATGTATATACGTATATATACATACATACATATATATACACACACATACATACACATATATATGTGTATATATAAACATATAGATTTGTATATACGCATATAAATATAGATATGTGTGTGTTTGGTGATGGTGGAGTTCAATATGGAGGATGCGCACATATTATATATATATATATACATGTTTACAT
>NCQV01111320.1:0-13511 GCA_002740545.1 Lophocereus schottii | reverse complement strand
TGTGAAAAGAGAGGAAAAAGCTAAAATAGTGACGGCTATAAATTTTAAGAAAACAGGGCAGATTTTGGCAATAAACGGGTAATGCATGGCCCAACCAAAAATTATGATTTTTGGTGGGTAGATAGCTCAGGATGTTACCTTTCAAATGGCTTTTGAATCGCCTTAATCCGAGATTTGCGGAAAAAGCTATGATCGTTTTACCAAAAATGTGCAGAATGGACCAAAAAACTGACATACTTGTGTTTTAGCTCCATTTTGGGAACCCTCTTGTGGGAATTATGTTTTGTATTGTAAATGAAAGTTTTTTAGGATTTCTTAATCTTTTCATATTGTGGTTTTAGGTCTCCATTTCAGGTCTAGGGTGAAAGTTATGAATTTTTAAAGTGAACTGACCTGCTTTGGTGCAAATTGGGCTGTTATTACAATTTTTGTGCAGCGTACTTGGAGAAAAATTTTGAAAATTTTACGGTAGATTGTTGGTATTATTTTCGAATTTCTTATAAGATTTCGTAAATTTTGGTTAGGTATTTTGAGTTTGATGGGTTTTGGAAGCATTTTGAGTAATTGTGTAAGCGCAATAATAAAGATTGAGTGAGATTGATAATGCATTCGTTTTGCGTAACTGGGCCAAGTAAGGTCATTTAAGGGGAAATGAATATTCATGAATTTTCATGGAGTTTTTAGCTTGATTAATGAGAAAGAAGAAGATAAATATACAATTTGGGAGCTTATTTATGAGCTTTGAATCAATCATAAATTTTACAAAGAAAATACCAAGTTTAGTGAGCTTAATAGCTTTTATTGAGTTCAATGACGCATTTGGGGTGGAATTCTATATCTAATAGATTTATGAATGAAATATGAGAAGTGGGGAGAGTTGTGATGCAAAAACCATATTTATCAGACCAAGTTATTGCTGTTTATGCTATTTTGAATCAAGATATATCTCTCTTGACGCCAAACCTCTATTACTTACTCAATTTAGGACGTATCAAGTGTATTTATCAAGCCAATCTAGTGTACTCACTGTTATCTTGAATCAAGCTATGTATCAGCGAGTCTTAAACCCTTATCAGCAACCTATCTCAGAAAAGGGCACAACCACTCCATCATTGTCACCATCAAGGCCTTTTCCTTTGTAATCTCATTTATCTCACTGTTGTCTATTTTACTTTCATTTACTTTATATCAAATTTAATTACTTTCACCACCTCAGTTTTGAAGTTATATTGAAATACTCAAGTTATGTATACCATTTAATTACTCAATTTGTGTTACACATACTTTTACTTACTCAATTATGTGGGTAAAGATCATTTACTGACTACACATACTTACAATGACATTTATGAAATAGAGTCGAGACTTAATTATCGTTTCCCGTTATGCATAAGTGTTATCAAGTCAGAACATATTTTTCAAGTCAGATGACATTTATGAAACAACTGACTTTTATCAAGTCAGATGACATTTTTAAAGACTTAAGGCACGTCCATTGCATGTATCTTCAGAAAACAGAACATGTTTATTAAGTTACAACTCTTAATGAGTTTATCAATGAATCAATTTATACAGTGATTTGCCATTTAACTTGTGACTCCGTCAGTTATAATCTATAGGGTGTCAGCCCATCATTTACCCGCGCGGCTTCAGGCCAACTCTTGATCGGATTGACAGGTGTACACCTATGTATAGATCATATCATTGCAAAGGATTCATATCCAAACAATTCAGTTTCATATTACTTTCATTTTCATTGTTATTGCAAACTAAATGAATTGCAAAAGGGGGTACCCATCAACAGCTTTTCTATGCTCATTTTACAATACAGGAATGTTGCTCATATTTTCAAATTGTTTTCATATTTTTCATTTTAGGTGATGAAGTATCAGATATTTCTCCATTTAGCAAGCCCTTTTGGAACTCGTCATATACTTACCGTGGATTCAGCATAGCATGAATGTTGCGATCAACCCCAAGGTTAAGTTGGGTCTTTACTTATGTAGTGTGGAGTGCGAGTTAGCATATGATATGATTAAGCTAATTGTATTAAAGATTAAACTATTATGGACTTTGGTCTTAAAGTATTTCAGTTTAATAGCTATTGTGATTTGAACTTGAGTTGCAAAATTAAATGGTTTTAGTGAGCCTTATCCTTATTAGGACGGTGGTAGTGTGCCTTCTTTCTTTAAGTCTTTCACTACAGTTTTCCATAAATCATGTCATTAGCATTTTGGGGGCGTTACAAATATTCTTTGGTGGGGTTTTTCGGCAACTGAGGCGTGAATTTTCCTTGCAGTTTCTTTGTTAGGCATTATCGACGTATTAGGTGTTTAATGTTTACTATTCAATGAAGTCAATGAAACTAGTACATGGGATGGTTACAGTTTGTTTGATTACTTCAAGAAGCTCGGATAAGTTGTATCATTTTGCTAAATCATCAATATGTTGCATTAATATTCCATAACATTCACTCAGCCAAAAAAGAAATATCCAATAGAATTCACAAGGATACCAATCCATGAGCTTGAGGGGATTAGTCTCATTTATCCACATCCTGATTCCAATCTTTTCAACATAGTCACTTTCCTGAATGTGAGATTTTATAGAGGAAACTACATCTTTACCCTCTACTCTGATCTAGCAAGAGATGAGGATCACCCTTGCTAGGCCCTCAATGATCATCCCTATGATTAATCCATCAGCTAGGATAGCTTTCAATCTACGTAACAACCAGTGAAAACTTTGTTGATCTTGTTTAAATGAAGGCTATGATTGTATTAGGATGAGCAAGAACTACCCCTTAGGCAAAAACTGTCACTTCTCAAAGTGGAAATCGTGGATAGATTTGATAGGGAGAGGTGTGAGCTAAACATGATGCCCAATCTAATAAGTGTGAAAGCTCCAAATATGTGAATCTACTCATAAGCGAACACAAAAAGACCAAAGAAATAAGCCTCTTGACTGACCTTAGGAATCCGTTTTTCTCTTGTCTTACATCCATTAGATTCTCACCATAGTAAACCTAGGAAAATACATCACGACCATCGATTATTGTGCCAGCAAAAGCCTTCAACACAACTACAGGCACTGCTAAGATGGTTTTAGGCAGTCCTAATCTTAGTGGCTCACACCAAAACCCAATGACGGCATCCTGAATTTCTATCAAAGGGATTAAGCACATTTCTATCCATATATAATAGGGTGTAGGTATTCATCAAATAATTAATAACATACATAGAATAGGAATATCGAAACTGTTGGGGTTGCTTGAGTTAAGAAAACATAGAGAGCCGGCCACATATGAGCTTCATCAACTAGAAGAGTTCTCTTCTTGTTTTCTTTTCTAGGCTTTCGGGTGTGTTGTGATTCCATGGATGAATTGTTTAATTTTTTATTAGGTTAGATTCCGTGGATGAATCGTTTAATTTAAAGCTTTAACGTTGTTTACTCTAATGAAAGATCGGTTCCACATCGTTGGAGTTTGGTTTTGAGGGGATGACCTGGGCATTATAAAATATGTAGAACGATGCGTAGGTTGCCATGGAACATTTGAAGTCTCCAATTGGGGTTACCATCTAGTGTGTGATCCATGGAAAAAGAGCACAACTCACCTCTTATCTACAAGTGATTTTTCAAATCATAAGCCTAATATAGAAGAGGTCGAGCATTAAGTGCATTATAATCAAAGAATTCATCAATCAAGAAGTTGTAGGCCAAACTTATGAATGGATGTGAAACCCAACCGAGTAGGTGAAAATGACTTAGTGAGCCACTAATGGACATCTAGTAACTTGATTGAACTGCTTGAATATAGTCTTTGAATCAAATGGTTCACATCTCAAAGAATGTTTGCCTCCTTACCCTCAAATCCATTTTATCCAACTGGCATGCATGTTCTTTGCTATTTAACTATCACCTTTTTTAATAGACATACACTGTCGTTGAAATGTGAAATTGTTAGCACATCAATTTGTTTGATATTTAGTAACATCAATGGCTATAGATTCCACACTCAAGCCCGCGATGTGACAAAGAAGACTCAAAACTATGGGGTTATGGTAGAAGGTAAGGGAAACCCTTACTATGGAAAGATCACAGACACCATTGAGTTGGAGTACTTTTTCGAAGGTAAAGTAGTTCTATTTCGATGTGATTGTGTAGATGTAAACTCAAGTTGGGGTCAAAAGGAGGATAAAAGGGGTTTTAGCCTTTTAAATTTCTCTCAAAAGATATATAAAGGAAGTGTCTTAAGGGATTACCCGCATTTGCTCCCTTCTTAAGCAAATATGGTATTTTACGTTGAGGATCATAAAGACGAAGGGCAGTTGTGATGGTGAAGCCAAGAGATAATTATCAATTAACACCATGGCAGATGATGATGATGATGATTATCATGAATGGAATCCACAATGCGTGGCCTAATATAACAAACGAGGATTAGTTCAAAGATCTAGCGAATTAGTTTCCCATTGATAGTGAGGAATGAGATCATTACCCCTCATTGCATAGTGTGGTTTATGTTCATTTATCTTTCTATTTCATGAACTAGGAAGATAGAACTTCTATAATTTTTTCATTTTGGTTTTTATTTATCAACAGCTAGTGACATTCTGTTGAAATTTTTTTTAGTTAAGATCTTGATATTAATTATGCTAATATGCTGACTTATTACATGTCAATCCATTGCCACAAAGTACAATTTGGTTTTGTTACATGAGTAGAACAATTGTTGCAGTGCTAAGCTGCTGTTGTGCCACAATACATCTGTGAGTGTAGTGCTTTAGAACTAAGACACTAGTGTTGATTCTTAGTTTATTTTTCCCTTTGTCACTATGAACTAACTCACTTGTTTCATCTAAGTGTTTAGGCACATTGGTTATGGTTCGATCCAGGATTACTTTACAAGAATACCTTTAGTCTATTGAACATAAAACTCCAGCAGGTAAAGATGTGTCCTTAGATGATTTTGACATGGTGGCTAATTTGGAAGAAAAAGATGTTGAAGTTGATGAAGGCAATGGTTTTGGATCAAGGATTTCAATTGATGTTAATCATTCTCTTGTTAGCATCACTGAAGATTTTAATGGTGATAAAAGAGGTGTTGATCATTAATAGTGGAACCTTAAATACTCATGTAGCCATTTAATTTCCATAATTTTTATATTAGCTGCAAAGACTATATGTAACTATGATAAGCTTTATTCTTTTTTTAATTTCAATGAATGAGGCAAAATACTAGAAAGTCTGAAGGGAGAACTATGGTACCTTTGAATAAGTTATTGCAACCAATCAAGAAGGTAGGAAGTCTATTTAACATATTCCTTGTCGATGTGGCACAGACGCCTAGTCTATGTCCTCCTAACTATGAAGCTTGACACTTCCTGTCCCAATACCTTAGAGGTCTGATCATAATGTTTGTTACAGTAAGGTTTTAGACCTAGGTATGACATGTAAAACCTAGGTATGACATGTTATCTAGTACCAACTACTTGTATTGATTGCTTGAACTTTTGACAGGGGAAATTTATGCCATTTCATGGTGTAGAAGTCAATGATAGGTTTCTAAAATCAACTAGAGAAAAGGTTTATGGTTATGAGTGCTCCTTAAGAAGCAAATATGTCAAAGAAGGCACTGCTAAAGAAATGTTATACAATTTGGGAAAGAATAAACGCTCATACTCTGTAGGTGACCAGATGTGGCTTGCTCTAGTGTATTATTTTCTCGAATAAGTTCTAGGTAAGCATCCTTCGCTATAATGGTCCTCCTTAACTATAGTAGGCTACACATACTAAAATAGAACATGCTCTTGGATTTTAGTAGTTTTGTGACAACTTGAACATACATATGTCACTTAGAGAAACATATGGTTTGGTTATGTATTTGTGCTCTAATTGTGCTTTGTCTATGCTATGCAAACTTAAGACAAGATACTAAGTCTTCTAGTGAAAGTTGTGGTCTAAAATGGATATATGAGTTGAGGAACGCAACTGTTGTTGTTACATCATGTTGCTATTTTACTTGCAGTTGCAGCTATAGTTGTTGTAGTCATAGTATGTGGGCGCTATTTTTTAATATATTCCCACCAGTTTATTGTATATACATATGTTTGTTCCCAATTATATGTGATTGTCTTCTACTAGTTTGTGTTCTATTATAGCCATTTTTGTCTGGTTTGAACGATGATTTCAATTCCTTTCCTTTGTGAAAAATTATTATTGGAATCTTTTGATACCACTATTGGAATACTACTAGAAACAGTACTAGTAATAATGGGTGGCGTGATCTTGCTATTTCCACTCCAGATTCAAGATTTTGATAACAATGCTAGGCTAGCTGCTACCGTCATCTTATCATCTTTCACTAATTTTTCTCTTCATTTTTTGTTAAAACTATGGCAATTTGATGTTGGCAATATATAATGGTTTAACTAGGCTACTACCACCATTGGAACCTTTGAGCAAGAAATTATAGGCAAAGGATCATATAAGGAAAATCTTATTTTGTATGGTTGTGTTTGGATGCCGGAAGAATGATATGTTTTATTTTATGTTAAAATGAGTATATTTTTATTAGTATTGATGATATTAGGTTTTAATTTTTCTCTTCAATTTCACTCATGGCAAGATTATGCATTAATATTACTAACAATTTTGTGACTAATCCATAAACTTATTATAAAGAAAATGTTGATGTAATATTTTCAAGACAAGAAAAAAAATAAAGAGGGAAGGTAGCCACCACCACGAGCTGACCATGGGTGACCCCAGGTTTTGTGGTGGCCACCTTTCCTTACTTTGTCTTGAAGTAGGGTAGTGGGGACCAGGGTATGTGGTGATCAATTATTCCAGTATTTCGTATATGGATTGAAGCCTCTTTAGCCAAAGGACATGCCTTTTTAAAGACACCTGCCCTAACTGATGTCTCTTTAAGATAATGAGACATGTATATAAGAATGAACAGTGTGCATAAGTGATACAAACAATCCATGTAAGTGAGTGCAACACCCCCATTGATTGAACTTTGAGAAAACCTTGAACATTGCACTTGTTCTTCAGCATCTTATGCCTAAGATTGTTTATGATACAACAAATAAGTCTTAAGAAAAGTTATTCCACCATGACTTGTTAAATTATCTAGTACCACATTCAACCTTTAGTTGCTAACATTCTTAAGGTTTATTTTCTTGATGGCAACACTTCGTGAAATGGCCTCAAATTTCCAGAAATTAGACAAATATGAAGGTGTCGAGTTCCGTCAGTAGAAAAAGAAGATGCACTTTCGTTTGACCACTTTGAAGTTGTCTATGTTCTAAACACTCCTGACCCCATCGAGAATGACAATGAAACTCTCGAGCAAGCCCACCAGAGGTCTAAGTTCGAGAATGATAACTACATCTACTGGGGACACATATTGAGCAACATGTCATATGCTTCATTCGATGTGTATCAAGGGGTGGAATCCGTAAAGGATTTTAGGGAGGCATTAGAGAACAAATACATGACAGAGGATGCCTTTAGTAAGAATTTCCTTATAAGTCAGTTCAATAATTATAAGATGGTCAAAGAACATTCCATTTTAGACTAATTGCTTGAAATTTAATGTATTTTAAGTCACTTTAATCAACATCAGATGCATATAGATAAGTCTATTATAGTGTCTTCTATAGTAGATAAACTTCCCCCTTCTTGGAAAGACAATAAAAGAACCCTAAAGCATAAGCAAGAAGAAATATCTCTTGGGGATTTGGCTAACTATCTTCATGTAGAAGAAGAATTGTGTATACAAGATGAATTGAAGGAGTATGTCTCCAAGATTCATGTGGTTGAAATGGAGAGTCGAGTCATAGGCAGAAAGGGAATAGGAAGAGGCCTAGTGAGGACAACAACAACAGGGGTAACAATAAGGCAAAGGTGGTTTGTTGAGAATGCAACAAAACAGGCCACAAGAAGAGAGATTGTGCTAGTTGGAAGCGCAAGCATGTATTGAACAACCAAAGGGCTAAGATAAAGGAAACCTTTATAACCATGATCTTTGATCAAATCAGTATTATTCAAAGTGACAATGATTGGTGGGTTGATTCGGGTGCTTCCATGCATGTGTGCAATGACCGCTCCTACTTTAAGACCCTTGATCCAGTTGAAGTTGGAAAACTGCTCTAGATGGGTAATACATCTACTATGGACGTCAAAGGGATAGTCCAAGTAGAAGCATTCTATACTTCTAGTAAAATCCTTACAGTAAATGATGTATATTATGCAACGGAAGTAAGGAAGAATCTTGTTTTTGTTTTTTTTTTTTTGGAATAGGTTTAGCTTCAAAGAAGTGTATGAAGTTGACAACTTTATTTTGTCTAAGATTAGTGTCTTTATGGTGGTTATGTTCAAACTAAATGTAATCACTGCTTCTAGTGCTAATAAAGTGAATGATTCTGCTTACATGCTCATTCATTCTATTTCTTCTCTAAGGGATAATCATCTTGGACATGTGAATTACAAAAGATTGAAAGAAACTTCTAGACTTGAGTTAATTCCAAGCATTGATGGAAACATAGAGAAATACAAGACTTGCATGTCAACCAAAATTACTAGAAGTTCTTTTTCTAATGTTCAAAGTGACTTAGGTGACTTTCATAGCACTCCTTCTTTTGGAGGAAAGAAATATTATATCACTTTCACTGATGATTCTTGAAGGTATTGCCAAGTACATTTATTGCATGCCAAAAATGAAGCACTGGACAAGTTTAGAATATTTAAGAATGAGTCTGAATTGCATTGTAAAACCTTTATTAAAAGACTATAATTGGATATGGGTGGTGAATATTATGATCCAAATTTTTTTCAATCTACTGGCATATTTTATGACGTTACAACACCATTTACACTATAACAAGATGGTGGTAGAAAGGAAGACCTGAACTTTAAATGACATGGTAAATTTTATGCTTTCTAACTCCAGTTTGAGCAAAGGTTTTTGGGGAGAAGCAATGCTCACAGCATGTTATATCCTAAATAGAGTTCCTAATAAAAAGAACTATATCACACCTTATAAGTTATGGAATAAGAGGAAACCAACCCTAAGTTATTTCAGAGTTTGGGGTTGTCAGGCTATTGTAAGAATCCTGAAACCCACAAAAAGAAAATTGGGAGAAAGAGGAGTTAAGTGCATTTTTATAGGCTATGCTTAACATAGAAAAACCTGTAGGTTTTGGTCATTGAACTAAATCTTTCGATTACGGTGAACAATGTAATAGAATCAATAAATGTAATTTTTGATGAAAATAGATTTTCTTCAATTCCTAAACCCAATGATCTTATTCCAACTAGTATGTCTCTAAGTAATGGATAAGGGAGAAGAACAAGCAGACATAGTTGAAATAAGAAGGAGTAAGCAGATTAGAAAGGAGAAATTCTTTGGATCGGATTTCTTTGTCCACCTAGTAGAAGGGACTATGGATTCCATTGAAAACAAAATTCCCTGTGTTTATAGCATGAACTCCAATTGTAGCACTTTTAAAGAGGCTATCGAATCTCATGATGCTCCTTTCTGAAAAGAGGTGGGCCAAGATGAAATGGACTCTATAGCAGAAAATAATACTTGGATCCTAGTTGATTTACCCCCCGGATATAAACTTGTTGCATTAAAGGGGATCTTTAAAAGGAAAAGGAGAGTAGAAGCCATGGAAAGGTTCAAAGCTCGGTTAGTAATAAGGAGCTTTAACCAAAGACATGGTATTGACTACTTTGACACCTATCCATCGAGAGTTAGGATTGCAACAATTAGAGTACTCATTCCTCTTGCTACGATTCAAAAGCCAGTGATTCACCAGATAGATGTAAAAATTCCATTCCTAAATGGTGAGTTAGAAGAAGAGGTGTATATGACACAAACCGAAGATTTTACAATTCCACGCCAAGAAAAGAAAGTATTCAAACTCACAATATCCTTGTATGGCCTAAAGCAAGCTCTTAAGCAATGACATCAAAAATTTGACAAAGTAGTGGTCTGTTTTTGCTTCAGTGTCAATGAATCTGACAAATGTGTTTATTCTATGTTTGAGCATGAGAAGGGTGTGATTATATATCTATATGTCGATGACATACTAATTTTTGGAACTGATTGGGAGGAAGTGGAGAAAACCAAAGGTTTTCTTTCTCCCAAGTTCTCCATGGAAGTCATGGGGGAGGCCGATGATGTACTCGGCATTAAGATCATTAGAAACAATTAGGGCATTTGCTTAAGTCAATCTAATTATATTGATAAAGTACTTGGGAGGTTCAAATATCAAAATTGCTCCCCAGTAGCCACTCCTTATGATCTAACATACAAGTTGACGCGTAATAGTGGAAGGCCTATTGCATAACTTGAATATGTAAAGGTTATAGGGTGCTTAATGTATGCTATGACAAGCACAAGGCCGGAGCTTGCATTTGGCATTAGAAAACTAAGTCGATTTACTAGTAATCCTAGTAGGTTTCATTAGCATGTAATATGTCAAGTTTTGAAATACCTAAAGAAAAATCAAGACTATAGTTTGTTTTACTTAGGATATCCTTTGATCTTGGAAGGATATTCAGATGCAAGTTGAATAATTGATAGAGAGGATATGTCTCAACGTCAGGTTGGGTATACTTCCTTGGTAGTGGGGCAATATCTTGGGCTTCCAAGAGGCAAACATGTATTGCTGATTTCACCATGATTGCTGAGTTTATAACCTTAGCCTCAGCTAGCAAGGAGGCAGAAGGGCTTCGAAATTTATTGTTGGAAGTGCCTTTGTGGCCAAATCCAACGTCTCCGCTCTCCATCCATTGTGATAACAAATCGACACTATCTAAGGCCTACAGTCATGTGTATAATGAAAAATCAAGGCACAGTAGACTTAGACATGTATATGTTCACCAATTGATAAAGGATGGAGTTATCACCGTTGATTATATACAAATAAGCGAGAATCTTGTAGATCCTTTAACAAAAGGCTTAGCAAGACTTGGCGTTGAAAACATCAAGGGGATGGGACTTAAGCCCACATCTTTGATCATTAATAATAAAGCCTCATCTTAAGCTTGATATGATGTCAAGTCTTAAGCTCAATGAGTGACAACATTATACAGTGATTGATAGCACTAACATATTTCATCCCAAGGTAAGAGTGCTTGTGAACTGTAATATTATAAGAGTGTGAGTTATGCTCTTCATTAATAAGCCTTCATTGAATGGCTTCAGTTATAGGAGCAATATTCTAAGGTCTACCTATGTGAGTGTTAAGTGCATGTGGTCTTTTCAAAGAACCACAGAGCTTGGCCGGATGCACTCATGAAGGATATGGACACATATTCGGCTAATAGTGCTGAAATGTTAAGTGTAATTTGAGATTTATGTGTGAAATTTATCCAATTAATCAAGAAGGCTATATAGTCAAAGATTTACATTCAGATTAATTGAATTTATGTTCATTAAGTAAAGTTCAAATCGCAAGATACTTTAATTATACATGAATCTCCGAGTTTACTCGGATGTTAATATGTATCTCCCTTCTTTCTTGGAGTGGCGGGGGCTTATATGTCTTGAAAAGGCGGGTGATTGTAGATGTCATATTTTGAAGAAAAGCAAAAAATTTAAAGGGAAGGCAACCCCCACCATGGGCTGACCATGGGTGACCCCACAGTCCATGGTGGCCACCGCGGGACGCCTGTGGTTGGGTACCTTTCCTTGCTCTGGCTTGAAGTGGCGGAGTGGGGCATGGTCCCCTCCACAATCCGTGATGATCAGGTATTCTGGTATTTCTTATCTAGATTGATACCTCTTTAGCCAATGGACATGCTTTTTCAAAAACCCTGTCCCAATTGATGTCTCTTCAACATAATGAAATATGTATATAAGAATGAAGAGTGTACATAAGTGATATATACAATTCATGTGAGTAACTACAGCACCTCCATTGATTGAACTTTGAGAAAACCTTTAACATTAGGCTTATACTTCAGCATTTTATCCCTAAGATTATTTGTGGTACATCAAATAAGTCTTAAGGAAAGTGATTCCATCATGATTTGTTGAATTATCTAGTACCACATTCAACCTTTAGTTGGTAATAGATATCCAACCAACCAAAAGTCTAATTGATGCACTTTCTTTTTCCTTTTTTTAGGGGCGGAGCAGGGTTGGATTCTTCCAAACAGTACAATTTGGTATATAAATGTAAAATCTTTGATACAATCGCAGCAGTAAAATCTGTGATTTTAATTCCCAAATAATGTGCAATTTCTCCGAGACCTTGATTACAGCAATAAAAGGATGTACCTTCCCAGCTAATTGAACTATTTTTGGGTCGACAATGATATTTTGTTGGGCTTCTACTGCTGTATTCATGGGGATATGTAGAATTTCGTAGTAGTTTATTGTTTTTGAGACGAGCGAGGCTCTAACGGTTTGGATTTTGCTGGTGCTTGAGCGTTTGTGTGTCTTCTGGATTATAACATTTAGCTACCAACATATCTGGTTTGCTTTTAAGCAATTCAAGGTTACATTTCCTATTGCATTTTCTATATTTTGTCTTTGCCTGTGGATTCTAGTTTTAAACTTGTCTTGTGGCTCCCTTGGATCCCTATGTACCCACCACATTTGCATTAACTTATTATGTGAAACGTTTATATATCAATAAACAGTGTGCTAATATCCCACCATTCTATGGAGCAGTAGCCATGTAAGGATGTTTTTGGAGTTTCTTTGCGGCTTCTAGGAGACAGCCTGGCAATTTTAAAGGCAGAATTAATGCCACCAAGAATATGCCACTGTGTATGTGCATGCGCACACGTGCGCTGGTTTGCAAAGGCATCTCCATGTTTTCCTGCTTGCAACTGGTGACCATTTCATATATTAGTAGTTCGAAAACTGTTACGCTGAATAAATAGATACTGAAAAATATTCCCAACCTCCTCGTTATCAACCTCCTCGTTATCAATCTTTTTCGAGCGCAATGTTGCATTTGGTTTGTTTCTTTGCTTGACTTTCTCAACCCTTTTCTAATTTCAATTTCAATTTCGAACTTATTCCATCCTTAAAACGTGCCTCTCTCCCCCCGCCACCTCTCTCTCTCTCTCTATATATATGTATACATATATATAGATACATGCACATACACACACATATACATATATAATTGAATGATTCCACAAGTTTTTTCAAGTGTTATAGCATTATTGATTAGGATATTATCTACTATTCTAATTAATTTTGTTTCTTTTAACATGCAGGCAATTCTTTTTTTATTTATTATATAACCTGCATAACCTTCCATCTTCTCTTTAGTCAATTAGAAGTGACATTAATAAACACCGACATACAAAAATAGCACATGTATAAATGATAAAAAAAAATAGATACAAAGATTCTTTAACCGATAAATTAAATTTGAACAATGAAAAAAATAGTTGATTGAATATTTATAATTTTGAATATTAACATTTTGATTTACTCAATACTTACATCGCAAGGGGAATAGTTTTAGTGT
>NCQV01111300.1:4347-17101 GCA_002740545.1 Lophocereus schottii | reverse complement strand
AGGCATCAATGCTTTAAAATCAAGTCTAAGTTAAGTGGCGGAAAAGCAGCCAAATTGCTTAAAATTGGCACCTCACCGGGTGTTTGACTATTTTGGTCTTTGCAATAGTTCTGCCTTCTTAGAGAAACTTTAGGGACCTATCTTCTTGCTTACCTGCTAGCTTAAGAAGCTAGGAAAATCATCATTGCTTAGCTTGCAGCTTTGGAAGACAAGTTTGCCACTAGAAAGGGAGATTAAGATCTCTTTGCATTCTGATTGGTTGGCCATAAAGTATGGTTTGTAGCAACCTTTTTTCTGTCTCCTGCATGTGCTAATGGATCAATTAAGACCAAATCAGAATGGTCAAGCTTAAGTTTAGCCATTAATCATCTTGTATTAGCTAGGCTCACCGATTATACTTAGCTAGGACTAAGCACACTTTCGAATTTTGATTAGCTTAAGCTAGCTTAAGGTTTCCTAATAGCTAAGGAAACACCCTTCCAACTTGGCAGTGAGGGATGTGTATTTATGCTTGCTTACATGCTTATTGTGATCATAACATGCCATTTAGTGAGAAGAAGTAAAGCTTTGCTCCTTTGAACCCGAAATAGTACTCTTCTAGTTTATCCATGCTTAGGTCGAGTAAGGTGGTGATCTAATGAGTCTTAACTCTTCCTTTGGTGGTCGTGTTTCTGTATCCAGAGTGAGGTTAAGGGCACTAATCTCATTCTTCGTGGTGAATTCTATATTCAAGATTGAGATTAGTCTCTACTTATTCTTTTAAACTCAGCCTTGGGTTCTTTAGAATCCAATTTTATTTTGCATTCTGTCTAGGCTTAGCTTGGAAAAAGTTCAAGTGCTATTTAATCCTTGCCCGAATACATCATTTTTAGTATCAAATCAAAGGTGCCTTCTTGTTCTGCAACCAGCCCAAACACATGTCCCCTGCCCCAAACACAAATGCAAACACATTGCCCCTGGTTCTGATATAACTTCAGCCATGAGTGCTAGCATGAACTTACAGGAGAAATTTGAAGCTTGTATGAAGAATTATGAGGTTGTCACAACTAATAATGAAGCGCTCAAGAACTAGAAAGCGTATTTGAAATGCCAACTTGATGATTCAATGAAACAGAAGAGAAAGGTCCTTCCTAGCTCTTCTAGTTCACTCGGTTCTGCCTAAGAAGAAGAAAGTGAAAAAGAAGGCCATCCTTTGGTTTCTTCCAGTGAGGAAGAGCAAGGGGACCAAAAAGAGGGAGAGGGTACCAACCCAACCTAAATGATTTCAAGGTTGAGGTCCCGAAGTTTGAAGGAAAGCTAGACTCGGATGACTTCTTGGAATGGCTACACACGGTTGAATGAGTTTTTGATGTCAAAGAGATTCCAGAAGAAAAAAAGGTACAACTCATTGCACTCAAGCTTAGAAAGTCTACATATCTTTGATGGACTAATTTGTGTGCCAAGAGAGTATGAAAAATAAAAAAGAAGATCCGACTTGGGATAAAATGAAGTCTAAGCTTAAGTCCCAGTTTCTGTTCCTTTCTTACCGTCAAGATAGTTACTCCCAATTACACATTCTGACCCAAGGTACTATGAGTGTAGAAGAGTAAACTAGAGAGTTTGAGAAGCTTTTAATGAAATGTGACCCACAAGAGACCAAAGATCAAGCCATTGTGAGATACTTAGGAGGACTTGATACTAGGCATGCTAATGTGGTTGAGTTACAGCATACTTAACCTTTGATGAGGTTTGTGTGCTAGCTCACAAAGTTAAACAATAAATAAAATCCAAGCCATACAAAAGACTTTTTCCCAAACCTTCATCTATGGGCCAGCCTTTTAATAACGGGAGCTCTTTCCCACCCCCAAAACCCACGACATTACCCCCTTCTATCCTATAAAAAACCCAAACTGTACTGAAAAGTGTAGCCCTACAAAACAAACCTAACTCTAGCCCTATGAACACTAGAAGGTGTTTCAAGTGCCAAGGTCAGAAGATATCACCTTGGCCAATTGCGAGCAGTAAAGGAAAAGGAGACTGAGGAGGATGGAGGATGGAGGATCAAGAGGACGACCCAGATGAGGTTGTGGAGGAAGTTAATGAAGGTGAAATGCTGGTTTTATGGAGAGCTTTGAGTGGACTTAAAACAAGGAAAAACAACGAGATAACATCTTTCACTCTCGGTGTACTGTCTAAGGTAAAGTTTGCTCCATGATTATTGATGGTGGAAGCTGTGCTAATGTGGTTTCTCTTAGCATGGTGGAGAAACTCAATCTCCATGCCTCGGTCCACCATCACCTCTGTAACATTCAGTGGTTAAATCAAGGTAAAGGTTTCCAAGCTAATTACAGATACGTGATTTCCATTTTTATTAGCAAGCACTACCAAGATGCTTTGGCGTGATGTTATCCCTATGGATGCTTGTCATATTCTGTTCAGAAGGCCATGGCAGTTTGACATAAAGGTAATGCATAATGGTTACCTAAACACTTATACCTTCTCCAAGGATGGGAAGAACACCACTGCTTACCCTTTTAAGCCCTTCCCAGATCCACAAAAACAAACCACAAAAAAGCCTTAAGCGTTTGGACCTATTTCTCATTTCTCACTTGTAGTAAACCATTACTTGAATCCCCTTACCATGAGTTTAGATCTTTTAAGGAATGAATACTCACTGCCCTAGACAAGTCTCAGAGCTCTTCCCCAAGCCATCCCTTAGCCATCTCACTTCTTAAACGGTTCAACCATGTTTTCCCTGAAGACATACCCTCGGGTTTACCCGGTAAAAGAGCTATCCAGCACCACATAGACCTAATTCCCAGAGCCATACTCCCAAACAAACCAACCTATCGAATGAATCCTAAGGAGACCATGGAGATCTCGAGGCAAGTGGAGGAACTGATTTCTAAGGAGTTGGTTAGAGAATCCCTAAGCCTTTGTGTTGTCCTAGCCCTTTTAGTCCCTAAAAAGGATAAAAGCGTAAGAATGTATGTGAATAGCGAAATAATCAACAAAATCACCATTAAGTATAAGCATCTCATACGACGGCTTGAAGACACGCTAGATGGGTTACATAGTTCCAAAGTGTTTTCCAAGAAAATTTGAGGTGTGGATACTATCATATTAGGATTAGACAGGGAGATGAGTGGAAGAAGGCTTTCAAGACTAAGGGAGGTTTATATGAGTGATTAGTCATGCCTTTCGATTTGTCATGCCTTTTGATTTGTTTAATGCACTAAGTACCTTTCTAAGGTGTATGAACCAAGTGTTTAGGCCTTACATTGGTAAGTCTGTGGTGGCTTACTTTGCTGATATTTTGATCTACAGCAAGACAGAAGAAGAGCTACTTGACCATCTGAATCATGTTATGACGGTCCTTGAAAGATAGAAGCTTTGTGGCAATCTTAAGAAGTGCACCTTCTTTACAAATGAGGTGACCTTTTTGGGGTACATTGTGATTGTCCAAGGTATCAAGGTGGATGAAAGTAAGGTGGAGGCCATTCGGTCTTGGCCAGCTCCAAAGAGCATTCATAATGTTTCAAGTTTTTATAGACTTGCATCATTTTACAGGCAGATCATTAGAAACTTTAGCACTATTATGGCCTCAATGACTGAAGTAATCAAGGGCTCATCCTTCAAATGGACCTCTAAGTAGGGGTGTGCAAAACCGGTTAACTAGAGTTTCGGTTAACCGAAAATCAGTTAACCGATTTTTTGGTTCAAAAAAATTCCGAACTGTAACCAAACCAGAAATTTCGGTTTGTCTAAAACCCGAATCGTAATTGAACCGGAAATTTTGGTTAGCTGGTTTTTCGGTTCGGTTAACCGGTTTTTTAATTCGGTTAACGGTTAACCGTTTACAAATAATTAGAAACTTATACTTTGCTACCTAAATTTTTCATTTTTTATGTTTAAATTCTTTTAATAAAAATTAAACTTTCATTACCATTTATAAATAATAAAAAAGAGCACTTTCTTACCTAAATTTTTAATTTTTTACGTATAATTTTTTTAAGAAACAAAATTATTTTCGGTGCGATTAACCGCCGGTTAACCAAATTTTCAAATAGTCCGAACCGTAATCGAACCGACAACCAAAAAATAATTTAGGTTCGGTTAATCGAACTGACTTTTATGAAAAATTTGATCGGTTAACCGATTTTCGGTTCAGTTTTTTCGATTTTTTGGTTCGATTTTCGGTTTCAAATTTTTTTGCACACCTCTACCCCTAAGTCCCATTCTGCCTTTAAGGAGGTCAAAGCCGAGCTTACTCAAGCCCCGATGTTAGCTTTGCCATACTTTGAAAAAGTGTTTAAGATTCAGTTCTGGAGCTAGTATTAATGGAGTTCTTGCAAATGAAGGGAGGCCCGTTTCCTTCCTTATTTAGAACTTATGTGATTCAAGAGGAAGTATTCGACATATGATAAAGAATTATATACTACTGTGCAGAGTATAAAGCATTGGAGCCATTAATTAATGGCTACTGAGTTCGTATTATGTTCTGATCATAAGGCCTTAGAATGCATTCAAGGGAAGCACAAGCTAAACTCAAGACATGCTAAATGGGTGGAATACTTCAGTCATTCCACTTTATAATCAAGCATAAATCCGAAAAGTTAAACGAAGGAGCTGATGCCTTATTAAGAAGAGTTTCAACTAGATGCTTGCATTTTGGGATTTTTGAGCATCTTAAGTCCCTTTATGCTAATGATGAAAACTTTGGGGAGCTTTCGCAGCTTGTTAAAAGCATCCCAAAGCTGAATTTCTGGTCTACGAGGAGTACGTGTTCAAAGGTACTCGTTTGTGCATTCCTAAGTGTGGCACTTGTGACTTGCTGATTAAGGAGATCGATGGTGGTTCTTTGGTAGTACGTTATGGCAAAACAAGCCCTTGCCATGTTAAGAAAGCATTATTTCTGGCCAAGTGTGACCAAAGACACACAATACATCTTGAGAAGGTGTGCTTCTTTTCAAGTGGCTAGGAGTCACTTACTACCTCACGGCTTATACACACCTTTACCAATTCCCACCCTTCCTTGGGTTGATGTCAATATGGATTTCATCCTTGGTTTGCCTGAAGCCCAAAGGAACAAATAGTCCATATTTGCGATGGTTGACAGGTTCTCTAAGATGGCTAATTCCATAGCTTGTAACAAAATTAATGATGCTACTCACATAGCCGAGTTATACTCCAAAGAAATAATAAGGCTACATAGTATTCCAAGGTCCATTGTTTCTGACCATGATACCCAGTTTCTTAGTCACTTCTGGATCACTTTGTGGAAGAAAATAGGGACTAAACTCAAGTACAGCACCACTTATCACCCACAAACTTATGGCCAAATCGAGGTGACAAACAGAACCTTGGGAACTCTCTTGAGGGCTTTGATTAATTCCAATGCAAAGGCATGAGATTTACTTCTCCCACACGCTAAGCTTGCTTATAATAAGGCACCAAGCAACACTATAGGGATGTCTCCCTTAAAGGTGGTCTATGGGATTGATCCTTTAAGCCCCTTTGATCTTGTGCCTAGAGTCACAGATGAGAAGCCTAGCCTGGAGACTAGCAAAAGAGTGGAAGAGATCGGAAGCTCCACAAGCAAGCCATAGCTAGAATTGAGAAGTCTAATGCCTCCTACCAAACTCAAGTAAACAAACATAAGAAGAGAGTAGTGTTCCAACCTGGAGTTCCCGTTTGTATGCGTTGGGGAAAGAGTGTTTTCCTTTAAAACACAAAAGTAAGCTGATGCTAAGGGCTGATGGTCCCTTTAAGGTGCTAGAAAGGGTAATGACAATGCTTACAAGGTCAATTTACCAGGAGATTATAGTGTTTCAGGTCTATTCAATGTGGTAGATTTGAGTCCTTACTTGGAGGGTGATTATCTAGTGAATTTGAGGGAAAACTCTCTTCAATAAAGGAAAGATGATGGAAGTCCATCCATGCAGCCTAATTTGAGCCTAAAAGAAATCAAGCAAGTCCAAGTACAAACACTAAATTCTTCGGGCTTACCATGGTTTGAATCAATGCGTAAGCTCGATTTTGTTCATTTGATCTCTTAAACCTCCATGAGGTTTGGATCCATTAATTTTGATTAGGATTTACCTAACATCCTCAAATAGATAACCATGAAGAGAAATCCAGGTTGAGTCAAGTGCTTCATAAAGATTATGCCTTCCGAAGTCAGCCATTGCAGTTTTGGCTTAAATCTGAGTCAGTTTGAGTTTATGATTGATTACCCTCCCTATATCTAATTTAGGCTTGATTTCTTCCCTCATGGTGATCTTTGGCATCCTAACAAAGACATTTGTGCTTTAAAATGAAGTGTAAATGAAGTGTAGGACAAGCAACCAAGTTGCTTAAAATTGACACCAAACCGGGTGTTTGATTGTTTTGGTCTTTGCAATGGTTCTAGTTTCTTAGATAAGCTTTGGTTACCTACCTTGTTGCTTTCCTGCCATCTTAAGAATCCAAGAACATCAAATTCCCTAACTGATAGCTTTGGAAGACAAGTTGGCCACTAGAAATGGAGATTAAGATCTCCTTGTATTTTGATTGGTCAGCCATAAAATATGGTCCACAGTAGCCTTTTTTCTCTCTCCCCATGTGCAAGTGGATCAATTAGGAGCTAATCAGCATGATCAAGCTTGAGTTTAGCTAGTAAAAATCTTATATTAGCTAGACTCACCGATTATAATTAGCTAAAACTAAGCATACTTTTGAATTCTGATTAGTTTCGGCTAGCTTAACGTTTCCTAACAGCTAAGGAAACACCCTCCCAACTTGGCAGCAAGGAGGAACCTATATTTATGCTTGCTTATTGTAATCATAGTATGCCATTGAATGAGAAGAAATGGAGTTTCGCTCCTTTGAACCAGAAATACTCTTCTAGCTTATCCTTGGTTAAGCTAAGATTAGGCTATACTATCTTTATGTGTTCTTCTATATTTCCTCAATTCTTTTCTCATTGACATTGACTGAGTTATGAAAAGACTGAATTACCATTATTTTTTCTTTGTCTTTGTCATTTTTTGGGGATGAATAGGGGCTTGTTGATACTATAACTGACTTCATGCCTGTTGCTTTGAATAGGCTCTGTGCCAGATATGTATATACCAATCTTAGAAGCACATGAAGTGGGGTCAAATACATGGATATTTTTTGAAGAATTGTTAAGTTGTGAGGACCATCTCACTCTCCATATGAAAGAGATGCAAGGCTTGGATGCTAAAGCTTAGAGGTTTTAGAAAATAAGAATCCTCAACATTTCTATAGGTTGTTCTTCAAACCTTATGCCAAATTTGATTTAGTATACAATAATCTAGCTGAGATATTTTATGGGTTTATCATTGAGGTTGTGTTCAAACCTATGGTGAGTATGCTTAAGGAGATACACGAGTTGGTGATGAAGAGACTTGCCAGTTTTAAAAATCTCTTTCAAAGCTTAGATTAACCTATTTTCCCCAAGATCCTTATGAAGATAGAGAAAGATAAAAAAAAAAACAAGCTAGGTAGTGGAGGGCATCTAGGGTACGGGCTAGTCTATATAGTGTTAAACATGGCACTGAAGTGTTTATTTCTAATCTAAATGTAAAGAGTTACACATGTGCAATATAGCAGCTTAGAGGCATTCCGTGCCCCTATTCTTTAGCTGTTACGAGAAAGGAGAAACTAAAGTGTGAATAATTTATCCACGGTTGCTACAACACAGAGATTTTGAAGGAGGACTCACTCTCATGCCCTCAGTGCCTTGAATGGTAGAGATATGTGAGAGCATGCCCCTAGGAAACTTATTTTTGCCCCTCCTTCTCCACCCAAAAAGAAGAGCAACCAACAGTTTAGGCGTTAGCTTGAGGAAAATGAGAAAGGGGGAAAGTTGGCAATATTTTAAGGAAAGGTACCAACATGAATTGCTCCAATTATAGAAAACTAGAACCTAACAAGAAGACACGTCCTAAGAGGATCCCAAAGTTAAAGGTGAAGCCCAGAAAATCCAATTAATTGCATTTAAGTTCTTTATTATCAAATGGGCACACAACGGTGCCTTTAAGTTCATGGTAGCTTAGTTGCTTCATATGCCTTGTTCTTTTTACAAGTTATTAGGCATAAAGGAAAAGGAAATAGTAAGAAAGCTTTTGAATCAACTCCTTAGCCTTCTAGTGCTGTTGTCATTCCTCTCTCTCTATTACAACCACCTGTATTACAACCTTCCCAATCACTACCTCCTCTATCATAGCCTTTCCAATCATTGCTTCAAACTCTGCTGCCTTTTCCTTTCCCTCCACCATTCACATCACCACTTCAAATTTGTCCATCTCTATCAATTGAACCTTTGGCTCATAAGGTCATACCTGTAAAATAGATTAAAGTAAACATGAGTAAGAATCACAACCGGTCAGATTTGGATCATATGTATCAAATCCAACTTCATTAAATTAGAGGTTAAATTAGATTTGGATCAGATTAAATTTGGATATAATCGGATGTACATTTTTATTCAGTATTTAAATAATTTTTTTATTTCCAACCTTGTTCGCTTACTTGTAAATGCAATGTTAAGCACTTCTTTAATTTCAAATAACTTTTCATATTAAACATTTCAATATGTTAAAGTAAAAAGTGTTGGAAAAAGAGAATGCGAAATCACTTTAGAGGAAAGGGATAGAAAGTAATACAACAGCTAGAAGAAAAGTGGAGAAAGTATAACTTTGATTGATAAAAAGGAAAGATTGGTAAGAAGATCAGGAGGGAATATGAAATTAGTTAACAAAGAAGAGTGTATTGCTCATAGAGTATGGATCTTTATAGATTTTTTAGGGTTATAATATTAGGATTTTTCTATCTTTAAAAAAATATGAAATTATTAAAAAGCGCTATCGGGTTGGATGTTAATTGGATCAGATAGATTCTCCTCCAAATCCTATCAAATTAGAGTCAGATTAAGATTATTTTTATTGGATTCAAATTAGATTATTGATTATCGAATTTGAATCGGATAATTTTACCTCATATTAGATCAAATTTGCATCAAATTCGGACTATACTATCATCGCTAAAGGTGAGGTTGCCCAGGACTATCACTACTTTAATTGCTACTGGTCCAACTGCTTCTTTAACGGCTTCTCCTCCAACTACTACTCAATCTGCCCCTGGAACTACAAGTGCTTCTATAGCTGCTACTGTACAAACCCTTGCTACCTCTCCACCTTTAAAGAGAACGAAAATGAGAGCAAGTGCAAACAATGTTTCAACTACATCTTAGTTAGCTGCTTATAGCATACTCTCAGCCACTTAGAAGATCAGGAAGAATGAGGCTAAAATGACACACTTTTGCCACTTTTTGTTGTGTGCTTGATAACTTTTTGGGTCCATTTGATTTTTGGGTACATATGATGCTTGATGTAAATGAGTTTCTAGCTTTAACAGTTACCAACTAGTTAGGTACATGTTAACTAGCAAAGAGCTACTTATATTTTGTTTCCGCTTTTAAACACTTGATCTGTTCATGGCAAGGATGCTAGTCTATTATTGTGGTACTAAATGTTCAGCTTCTTCTTCTAATTTTGCTTTCTTTTCATTTGTAAATTTGATCTATTATAATCAAATATGAAGCTAACCACAAATATTTGACCTATATTGAAATACGATGATAACTGCAAATATTTTCACAACTTGCACCATTCCTTCCATTTCTAAATGAAAATTTGCTACACAAACACAATATTTGTGAATTCTCAATTGCATTAAAAATGCTTATAAAGCTACATTTGCTACCTATATTAGTCATCACTACTAAAACTTTCTCATAAAAGCTAATTACCTAGATTACCACCAACCTTCGCATCAAATACTAGCCTTTTAAATTCCCAACCATCCCCACTAGAACTGTAACAAATATTAAGGAAAGCATCAAACCCACTATAATCATTCTCTCTCTTAATTGATGGCCTTTTAGCTGAATCTTCAATTTTTGCACTCTTCTCCTTTAGCTTTCTTATTGCTTGTATCTCACCCTCTCTTTCTTGCTTCATCTTCACCAATGCTTCAATCTCTTCACCCAGTGTCTCATTGTTTAGAATTAGAATTGCCACGACTCATCTGACTCTATCACAAAGAGATTCATCTACCCATTCAAAGCGGTCATACCCGCCTACCATCCCAAATCTCTTACACCTTTCAAACCTCCTTGTGGGCTCTTTAGTGTCATACTTGTGAGAATTGAGCACTTCTTCCCACAATTACAATATCATTTAAAATGTGAGAAATCGGGCCATGATTTGCATGCCATGCAAGGCCTATGAGCGGCTGAAGATGAAGAAGACATTTCTAGGGATCTTTCAGGTCAATTTAGAGTGGATTTCTCAAAGCAAAGGTCAATTTGATACCATAAAATGAATTGCAGGTGAAATTATTGTGGATGAAACTGTGCGACCAACCCTAACTCTCTTTATTTGGGGTGATTGAATTACAAGGAATGGTCTGGGGGGCTTTGAGCTTTAATTCGTGGCATTTGGGTTTTTTATTTTTGATGGCCTTTTTTCAAGTGAAAAATAGCGTGAAACTTGCTACATTAGGTTAAAAAGGAGCACAATGGCATTTAACATTTTCTAGATAATTTAAGGGTACGGAGATAAAAAAATATATTGACATTTTTGAATTTTTGGACAATATGATGGCAATTTTTAGCATGATCTTACATAAAGATATAGGTTAAATAATAGCATTGGAAAGATCGGTTAATATCCCTCAAACTCTTGATAATGTCTATCTTCTTGGTGGCTCAAAATTTTATCTTTTAAATATACCTCAACTTTGTGATAAATAGAACTGTACAATCTTTTATTCATGCAATTGCATGGTTCAAAATAAAAAAGTCAAGAAGGATTCCCTCTATGGCTCTAGAGTTGAAAATGTATATGCAATTGACAATGATAACATCTCTTCATGTAATTTCTCATGTTTTAAAGGTTCACATCACGATGATAAATGACTATAGTGTTGTAGATTAGGACATGCAAGTATGCATACTATTAAAAAATGGGCAAAAAATGGGTCAGTGTGGGGTTTACCAATGTGTAATTTTTGCATATGATCATTTTTTGATGCGTGTGTTGAAGGGAAACACGTAGTAGTTCTTTTGAGCCAAAACATTGAATTATTACATCTAGGCCATTAGAACTTGTTCACATGGACTCATGAGGACCCATACCAATACAAAGTCTACAATGTAGCAAATACATTCTTATGATTATAGATGACTATTCACAATTCACAATTCACACGAGTTCCTTTCTACAAGAAAAAAATCAAGTCTTTAAAGAATTATTCAAAATGTGCAAACAAATGCAAGTCTACGTTTTTTCATTAGAAGTGATTATGGTAGAGAACTTAATCAAGAGGAATTGATTGAATTTTGTAATGATCATGAAATTGCTCATAATTTTTTGACATAAGACATATCTCAACAAAATAGTGCAGTTGAAAGAAACAATCGCGCTCTAGAAAACACGACACATAGAATTATGCGTGGAAGAGATTTATCTCAAAGTTTTCGGTTCAAAGTATTAAAGACCGCTGATCATGTTTTAAATCGTTCCTTAATTCGTCCAACTTTGAAAAAGCAAATTACTTAAATGGCATAAGGCTAAATTATTCAAAGAGAATTAACCTATTGTGCATTGCTTTCATCCTTTTGGGTGTAAATGCTTAATGGTAAAAACAACTTAGTTCGATTTGACACCAGAAGTCACGAAGGAATTTTAGTGGGTTATTCTATGCATAGCAAAGCACATAGAATTTATAATGAATGTACTAAGAATATGGGAGAAAGTGTTCATGTAATTTTTGATGAGTCTAATGGTGCAAAATTAAGTAATTCTTTGGTCCCAAATCTCGATTTGAATAAACCTAGTGATGATGAAGAAGAAAAGTCAGGTGAAGTAAGTGCAAAAAAAGAAAAATCACAAGAATAATCTCTCAATTCAAATCAAGGAGAAGAAATTATTCTTGAAGAGGAAGAGCAACTTACCAATGAGAGAAGTTCTCTATCTAATGAAGTAGAAGACAAAGAACTCAAGAACCTCAAAGAGATTATAGATATAAATCATATCATCCTATGGAAAATCTCTTAACAAATATATTATAAGGGTAAGAACTCATTCATCCTTATATAATTTTTGGGTCTTCTTTGCTCTGGTGTCTCATATAAAATTAGAAATCACTTAGATGCTTTTAATGACCTGAATTGCATAATTGCCATGCAAGATGTTCGTAATCATTTGAAAGAAATTAAGCACGGACACTTACCATCCGACTAAGGATGATCTTGTAATAGGAACAACATGGGTCCTTAGAAACAAATTGGATTAAAGTGGAAGTGTTGTAACAAATAAAGTCAGATTACTAGTTAAGGGATATGATCAAGAGAAAGAAATTGATTGTGATAAAAAAAACCTTCGCCCCTATTGCACATTAGAATCTATTCATATGCTATTCACATTTGCATCATATGTGAACATTAAATTATATCTAGCAGATGCAAAATGTTCCTTCTTAAATGGCTATTTGCAAGAAGAGTTTACACAGAACAACCTCCCAATTTCGAAAATCCAAAATTTTCTAATCATATCTGTAAATTTCATAATGTCCTTTATGGATTAAAACAAGCTCGTAGAGCTTGGTATGAATGTTTGACTAAGTTTCTTGCACAAGATGGCTTTAAAAGATGACATAGTAATAAAACTCGATCCACTAAAACCAAAAGACATGGTTTTACAAT
>NCQV01111286.1:0-10221 GCA_002740545.1 Lophocereus schottii | reverse complement strand
CAATGTGTTTAGAGATTCAGGGATTGAGGAGTGATTTTAGATCCTAGGCAAGACCCCTTTATATAGGGTCTAGAAGTCCAGGGTTTTACCCCTAGAGAAGATCCCTAGCCGCCAAGTATGCTGCACGCCGAAGCAAACCCTAGCTGCCAGAGAAAATCCACGCCATAATTAAGCATGGCACGACCATGCCATGTGGCATGGCTAGGCCGTGTCGTTTTTTTGCCCTCCTTCGACGTTTCGCTCATTCGGCCTGACACGTCTGGGTCGTCTAGCACGATCCCACCGTGCCGATTCTTGGATTTTGGGCCACGATACCCAATAATCTCCACCATGGACCAAAATCTCCAATCACCAACTCTCTAACGCCGTCATCACACCCCGAAGGGTGATGCCCCCCAAGAGGCAATGCCCCGAAGGGCGCACAAATACTGTGAATGCCAACTAAGTCCAGGCAATGCTTGAACGTAGCTCTGGGAGATGACTTATATGAACCTTTCTTTATATAACCTGTCGTAGTAGATGTCTGCAAGACATAGAGGCCTCCTTGCCTCAAACCCTTCAGTAGAATCTGACTGCCCTTCGAGACCTTCAGCTGAATATTTGCACCGCTTGGATTCAAGGGTGCCTAAAGAGATGAGGTTATGCTTCAATTCAGGAACGTAATGAACATTCGATGAAGTCCTGACAACACTATCATGAGTCTCGATTTTAACAGTACCAATTCCAATTACTTTACATTAGGCATTATTGCCCATGTGAACAATAGTTGAGTCAACTGGATCATATGTTGAAAATCAATCCTTATGAAGAAACATATAATAGGTACACCCAAAATCAAGAACCCAATCAGAATCGCTCCCCCTTTCAGTAGAGGTAGCAAACAAAGCATCACCATCAGAATCAGATTCAGCAAACGAAGCTTCAATAGGCTCATGAGAATTATCTTCTTCTTTCTCTCTCTTCTTTTGCAGTTGCCAATAGTTAACAACAATGTGACCCAATTTACCATAGTAATTGCAGGTCTTACTAGTGTGAGGATTTTTAGATTTAGAACGATTCTTACTCCTATTACCATTCCCCTTTTCAGTTGTTTTACCCCTTACTATTAATACCTCAACAGAATCAGCATGAATGTCAAGATCAAACTTCTCCTTAGACAACAGGTTTAACTTAACATCCTTAAATGATATAGAATTAAAATTACTATAGAGCATGATCTCCTTAAAGTGTTTATAAGAAGGGAGTAACGACAGAACAAGCAAAATACCCTTATCCTTATCCTCAATTTTCACATCCAAACTCTCCAAATCAATAAGAATAGAGTTAAACTCATTTAAATGTTTTTGAACAGGGGTACCTTTAGCCATACAAAAGGTATACAACCTTTCCTTCAAACGGATCTTGTTAGCAAGACTCTTCGTCATGTAGAGTTCCTCCAGCCGAACCCAAAGATCCACCGTAGTTGTCTTTTCAAGCATCTCTCGCAAGACATATGGTGCCAAGCGCAACTGTATGGCAGAAAGTACCTTCAGCTCTAGTTCCTCCCATTCATCGTCTGTCAACATTCCACGCGTCTTCTTTTGGTCCGCTGCCCATTGTTCATCAGTTATCTTCTCAGCTTTCATATAAGGTCCTGAAAGAACCTTCCACAACCCATGCTGGATAGGAACTGCTCTCATCTGCACCTTCCAGAGATTAAAACTAATCTCCCTATCAAATTTCTGAATATCAACCTTCATAATTGAAGACATCTTAAACCAAAGTTCTGATACCACTTGTTAGAAAATTAGAGCAACTAATAGCAGAAGCAACAGGATGAAACAGATATTTAGAAATAGTTAAAGAGCGATAACAAGAACAAAAGTAACGACACACAAGATTTACGTGGAAACCCAATGCGGGAAAAAATCACGGATGGTGATGAGTACAATCAATCCACTATGTGAGCAGGGAGAGTACAAAACGATCACAATCACAATAAGTGATTTGATCTAAAAGCAGAATTACAATCTCTCTTGTAATCTCTCTCAAAGGCTCTCTACCTCTCAATGTGTTGAGGGATCCAGGAATTCAAGAGTGATTTTAGATCCTAGGCAAGGCCTCTTGATATAGGGTCTAGAAGTCCAGGGTTTTACTCCTAGAGAAGATCCCTAGCCGCCAAGTATATTACACGCCAAAGCAAACCCTAGCCACCAGAAAAAATCCACGCCAAAATTAAGCACAGCACGACCATGCCATGTGGCATGGTCACACCGTGCCACGTGGCATGGCCAGGCCGTGTCGTTTTTCTGCCCTCCTTCGACGTTTCGCTCCTTCGGCATGACACGTCCGTGTCATCTAACACGTCCCACCATGCCGATTCTTGGATTTTAGGCCACGATACCCAACACATCAATGCACAAATTACACAACTCAACCAAAGTCTAAGAAGAAAAAAAGGAATTACATAGCTAGGGTTTTTTCAAGTAAATTTACCTATTTAACCGTAATCTTATGTCCATAAATGAATGATTTATATATAATCTAATTATAAATGAGGATGGGGATGAGTTTTTTTCCCCAAATCGAGAATGAATAAGTGGAATTGGGGACGAAAATTTTCCCCAGCGCAGGTAATCGGGGATGAGGACAGGTAAAATTTCTCCTTGTCGCCACTCGGGGATTGAATCTCATCCCTGACTTTGTCCTCGTTATCATTACGAATGGGGATTTCCCCCCAATGCGGGCGGGGCCCTAGCGAGGATGGGAATCCACACCCCACTGTCATCCCTAGTGAGATTGTACAGGTCTCATTTCATGAGAAATTAAATTTTTACTTGAAATACATTCTGTTAATGATCATCATGGTTAGGGCAAAAAATTTTGGAAATCACAATTTCTGAAAAATATTTGCAAGTCCATCCAACTTTGGGGCAAAGAATTCTTGTGACTAAACTTGACCAAACTTAGCCTTTTTAATTTTGTTGTGCACTTTAAGTTTATGTTATTTCCGTATTTGGCCTCGTTTTTTAAAAATACCTAAAAATATTTGTTACTTACGCCCTGCCTTTTAATGTTAGGTTATTTAACTCCCAAGTAGGACCACATCCAAGTGAGTACAAACTAATTAAGATAAATAATTAATTTAATTAATAATTAATTAAGCTATTTAATAGCATTTAATGCTTGAATCATCATCTACTCATCCTGTTCCAAATTATTCATATATTGTGCACACTCTAGAGGGATCAATTCGGTTGCACCACTGATATAGTTTTAGAATTAAAAGAGAAATTAGTAAAAATTAAGACTGAAGTCAGGGAGGTAAAGAAACACTTGTCTATAATTTATCTTTCTTTAATCAATGAAGTTAGATATTAAAAAATCAGGTCTAGGTATTAATATTCCATTTCAGCATGAATATCCTTTTCAAAACGTAAGAAACAAAATCTATTTCATTTGCAAGATATAAAAATCAAAACAGAAGTAGGAAAATCAACGGAAAAATCATCGAAAAAGGAGGAGAAAGATGATAGAGCATAAGCAGTACAATCCAAAGGAGTTACAAAATATGTTTCGTAAAACACATAGTCCTCTAGAATTAAACAAAATCATGTGCACAATAGTATACAGACAAGAAATACTATTTGATGATAATGAGGAGATAAATAATGTCCAGTTAGAAGAAGAAATATATCAGTAGACAAATCTAATTAAACTAGAGGATCCATGTGTCATTTATTTAGAAGAAATTATGAGAAAACTAGATAAAAACTATGAAAAGTTTGTGACTGATAGTGAAATCAAGGAAATTAGTGATGAACTTAGCATCAATGGATTTTAATCCAATTTAGTTAACAATGTAATTCCAAAACCTAAAGAACTTGGTGAATCATCTAGAGAAAATACCCTATGAGACCTAGATATGTTTCAGTATGATGAACAACCAATTTTTCTTTTGGGTTCCTCCCAAAAGAAACCACATCTTTTGAAGAAATTAGTCTTATCCCAATTGGTCAAAAGGTTACGTTCTAAGCATAAGTGGAGCTCATAATAGAGAAGAACTATTTGAACATTGAAAAAAAGGAATGAATAGTGCCTTGAACTTGAACATGACAAGAATTGCAGAAAATTTCCTAAATTATATCGAACATAGTTTTTATGGCACTATAGCTAACTGGTATAACTCATTAGATGAGGTAGATAAGAATGCAATTAAGAATGATGGAAATACTAGCTGCAATGTTCAAAAAGTTATGCAAGGAAATTGAAACTGAATTTATCCATGCTAAACTTGATTCCAAATAAAGAAACTACAGAGTGGCAAAAAAATAATAATAACATAGAGCTTTGGGATATGAGATATCTGAAAAATTATATTGCTAAACTTAGTTAATATCATTGCAAACCTAAGAATAATGAATCCAATCTTGGTATGTTTTGTGATGAATTACTTTATGCTATAAATTCCAAAATTAATGAAAACANNNCATCACTTTTAAAAAGTGGATGTCGTTCATACCATTGTCCAAGAATTTGCATTGCATGGATTGAAAAAGTGGATGTCATTGACACCCTTGTTATAAGAATCTGCTATTTAAGAAAATGGGTTAATGGTCAATGCCTTGATCTTCAAAAACAAAAAAAAAATGAAGAAATAATTTCTGGCCTACTAGGATACTCCTCATCAATGGGAAAATGAACCCAGGAAAAGAAGAAAAATAAAATTTTATAAGAAAAAAACTTTAACAAGTAAAGGGGATAAAAGTATAAAAGAATGTTTTACAACAAGCCAACCCCAAAAAGCAATGATGTTTTAGAAAAGTTACCTATTATCCCATAGGAAAAATAATCGTAAGTGTTGGACATGTGAAGAAGTAGGTGATTATGTAAATCAATGCAAAAATAGGAAGAACACTAACATTATCGAATCTTGGGTAGTCTAATTGTTTTGAACTTAGCAAAGAAAAAGCACGAGAGAACTGGCCCTGGATAATAACAAAGGGATTATTGAGATAGTAATGGAAGATGAATATGAAGAAATTAGTCATATGATGAAAAGTAGCTCAATTAGTCTTAGCGACCTTAAAGGAGAAGAATTTACAGTAGATAACAAGAATGAAGAAGTCAAAGTAAATTGTGTCCTTCCTATAATATAGAAGCATATGATCTATAAAAAAAATCCATCTTTGAATTAAAAAGTAAGTATATGTGAAATGATGAAAGAAGATTTAGAGATAAAAAAACTATGATATGTGTTAAGAGAAGTTAATCACATTAACTAGAAAAACATCCTTAAGTATAACGAGGACTGAAAATATAGATATATCCATATTGGAAGTGTCCAACTTCAAATTACAACATTATAATATTATGACAAAGATGTTGACCTTCATGCTTTGCTCTATGATATTAGGCATACCAAGTTTAATAATCAAGTTATCACATAAATTAAGACTAATTTGTGTAATGGTTCAGTAGAATTTAATTGCCCACCTAGATACTATGCGAGCCTGAAAGATGTATTTGCTAAACACTTTATGTCCCTTGAAATAATGATTGTTGGAATGAGTATGAAGAGAGGAGGCTTCCTACTAAGAATATTTTGAAAAATAATCTACAAATTAGATAATATTATAGATCCAAAGACTAAGTTAACAATAATAGAGGTAGAAAAATTTGAAAGTCCTATCCAACTATAAAAAATTCAAATAATAAAATCAAATCCATGGGAAATTTAAAAAAAAAAGTCTTCGATAGCTAGCTTTATCAATGCTAATACAAAAATCAATAAGAAGAATGTAATAAAAATCGATCAGAATAGAAACATTATCATAAAAAATCCAAATATTGAGAAGTATTACTACAAGATCGGAATTGAAACAAGGCTCTTCAATAGCTAAAGAAGAAGTTAAAGAAGATTATACAATTAATATGACTAGTGAAATGAGAAAAATAAGTTTTGAATATGTAAGAAATAGTATAGATCAAAGTATGAGTTTAGATAGAAAAATCATTGGGTATAAAATAAGGATTGTTAGTGAACTAATTTATGAAGATAAATTAGTAAAAAATATGACTATGGAGACATATTATGAAGCCACTACTAATCCTAATAGCGTTTTAATCCTAATAAATATATACTTAGGACATAGTAGTTAGGAGTGTGCTTACATCGATGATGGTTGTTCTATTTGTTTCGGCAACAGATCTCTATTTTAAGAATTCAGGTGGAAGAAATCAAATAATCATTTGCAAATAAAAACAACTAATAATGGCATAATGAATTAAATGAAGCTATAAGAGGATTATCCATTAAAATAGGAGGAATCCAATACATTATACTAACTCTATGGGCTACTGATTAACCATATTATGATATAATTATTGGAAATAATTTTCAAAGGTTATAATCTCCAAGCACACAAACCATAATCCAGATCATATTCATAAGAAATGGCCACTCAATTCCCATTGATAAATTAAATAAAGCATATACTCATCAGATTATTGAGTTTACAAGCAGCTAACTTGGTAAGAAGGTAATTTCAACACATGGTGAGGTTGCAATGACAATTTTGCTACCTGAATCATCCGTTAAAGAGTAGATTGTCGAACAACAAGAAGAATTATGCAAAGACTCTACTCTAGTAATCTGTTAAACTATTGTGATGAAGATAAAACATTTACGAAGATTACTTTATTAAATCCCAATACTATTATCATATTTAAACAAATGGTGAATAGAAATAAGGATATCCAAGAATCTGATAAACAAATTAAAGAGATTTTGGATAAAGTGTTATCAAGAATGGTAAGAGTCATTACATGAATCCTACATTCATTATAAGAAATCAAGCTGAGAAAAAAGAGGAAAAATTAGAATGGTAATTAATTATCAAAGGCTTAATGATAATACTATCTTTAATGTTTATTATATTTCTAATAAAATAGTTTTTTAAACTGAATCCAAGGAGCCTCTTAGTTATCAAAAATGGACTGTAAAAGTGGATACTGACAAATAAAAATAGATAAAAAAGCATTTATTTAACTGCTTTTATTGCTTCTCAAGAGTATTGTGAATGAATAATAATGTCATTTAGTCTTAAAAATGCGCCTCAAATATTCAAGAGAAACCTGGATAACATCTTTAAAGATGTCACTGACTATTATCTTACTTACATCGATGATATTCTTATCTTTTCGATAATTATAGAACAGCACAGAGATTGTGTTTGAGTTGTCACCCAAAGATGCATTGATCATGATATTACCCTTGGAAAGAACAAGTACGTTTATAGGAAAGGGTGATTGAACGTAGGTTGAGGCAAGTTATTTTAATTTCGAAGAAGCAATTTGGTTTTATGCCTGCTAGATCGACTAGAGGCAATTCACCTCCTTTAGAGGCTCATGGAATTGTATAGAGATAGGAAAAAGGATCTCCATAGGTATTCATAGACATAGAGAAAGCCTATGATACGTTGACGCACAAAGTCTTATAGAGATGCTCGGAGAAGAAAGGAGTGTTGGATGCGCATATGTAGATTAGTAAGGATACGTATGAGCGGGTTAAGACAAGGGTTAGGTCCTTTGGAGGGACCTAAAGCATTTTCAGTGCATGTAGCACTTCATCAGGGATCAGCTATTAGTCATTTTCAATTCACTTGCATCCTGGATGAACTCACGAAAGGGATCCAAAAAGAGGTACCTTGGTCTATGTTATATATGGATGATTTTGTCCTTTAAGTTAAAGCGATGGAGACATTCCTTAGAGTCTAGCGGTTTTAGAATTAGTAGTTCGGAGACTAAAAATTTACGTTGTAGTTTCAGTGGAGGAGGCGAGGACAATGGAGAAGTCACCATTGATGGGGTGATAGCACCAAGGGTGGAGAACTTTAGATATTTAGGCCTGATTATTGATGAAAAAGGTGATATGGACGATGACATTAACAACTAGATAAGAATGGGTTGGGAAAAATGGAGGAACACTTCAAGGGTGTTGTGTGAGAAAAGGATACCAGTAGGGTTAAAATGCAAGATTTATTTTATGATTGTTAGACCAGCTTTTTTGTATGGCTCTGAGCTTTCGACGATACAAAAGAACCAAGCCCAGGGTTTGTTGGTAGCTAAGATGAGGAGGATTCGTAGCTTAGTGACCATATGAGATTGGATAGGATTAAGAATGAGGAGATTAGAGACAAAGTTAAAGTAATGTCCACAGATAATAAGATGAGAGAGAATAGACTAATATCGTTCGGGCATGTAAAGAAAAGAAGTGTGAACATACCTCTAAGGAGATGTGAAAGGATTAGCCTCCAAGAGTATAGAAGAGGAAGAGGATGACTTAAGAAGAGATAGAATGAGATGATTAGGTACTATTTACAATGTTTACCGCTATCAGAGGACATGACTTAGGATAGCAGTCTATGCCCGTCGAGGATTAAGGTTGAGGATTTTAGGTAGCTAGCTTTTAAGCATGCCTATTGCTGCTAAATGGTAGGAGTGTTTTTCTTTTAACCTGCGTTCATAGTTTCTTGTGTTAGTACCACCATCTGCTCACTAAGGTTATCAACCTCAACTGTTTAAGGTGTAGTACCTTTATCTCATAAGATGCTGCTACATGTATGTCTTTTATTGCCTTTTTAAAGCCGTATCATAGTTTCGAATATATATAGGTCTCTTGGAGGTAGCTTGTCTGAGGGCAGGGATGTGTAAAGGTCTAGATCTCCCTATTGGGATCTACACTGGAATTTGTTATTGTTGTTGCTATAGGTCTAGAAATAAAAGATAGACAAGTCATTCTACAAAAGTATATTTAGGAAAATTAGGGAGAGTTGTTTTGCATGCAATGAAAAAGGCTATTGAATTAACCAAATAAGTTGAAATAAAAGGAATTGTTATGATGTATAAGGTTTTGATGATAACAAATCCAAGTATTGTTGTTCCAAACAGACTCTCCAAACAGGTTCTTACTGCTGTTCTCAATGGCTTAAAATTACTTGACTAATGGATGATTAAGAGCAGGTACTCAATTCCGTGATATCAGTGCAGTTGTAAGAAACAGGGCCTGTGAAGTGTTTGAAGCAGCAATTCGTCTTTCTATAAGATGACTGGTAGTTACAACAAGATGTCTTGGTTTGATTTAGATCTTATCTTTTTAGACTCTTATTTATATGCCAATTAGAAAGTCTTAACTTACCACTTACTTGAAACGGTTTTGCTTTTTAGAAAATATTTCTGATTACTTTTCAGAACAGTCCTGGAAACAGGGCAGTCAGGGTATTTCCAGACTAAGCTGCGAAAAATGGTTTTACACGATTCTCTCTATGATTTTTGGCAGCTTCTCCGAGATTTGCAAGCAAGATTTTTCTGTAGAGTATCTTACCCCTTACCCCAAACGGTTATCTAAATCTAAGGGGATTTGTAAAATCTTTTTGAATAAAAAGAATCTCTAATTTTTTGCAAGTGGAGAAGTTTGTTAAGGAAATCACGGGATAGTGGTTGAATCCTTGTTGCTGAGAATTACTGCCTTATTCAAGCGGTTAAGGAATTCTTTTCAGCCCATGTTACCTCACTTCTTGCGGCTAAAGGACTCTATCTTCTTTAGGGATTTTGTTTTCCAAAAATTTGACAAGTTGCTTTGCAAAGTTCTATATAAAGTTGCTTTCTACAACTCATAGACACATCGGTTTTCAGAAGCAAGAATTCAGTATTCAAGACCTTAAAATTTTCAAAAGAAAACTGAGTCAAGTGAGTGATATGTTTGAGCTTTCAAAATTGGCATACTAGGACTTCATTGTACCCTATATTAGCTTAGTTGAGAAGTATTATAACAGGGTGTTTTCTTTGTATTCTTCTTTCACAAAAGTGCGTTGAGTGTGTCCAAATCAAGGGGATTTTGGACGTGGGGTATCCGGTCTTAGGGAAGACGGTTGCGTGGGTTGCAATCTGTAACAAGGTGTGTTACTATTGTAACGTATTCAGCCCGTTTAATGAAGTGGTTAAATCCTACACGAGGTAGGTCGTGTTTTTTCACCTCAGTTGGGCTGGAGGTGTTTTCCACATAAAAACCCTATGTCCATTATTTCAGCATTCAATTTTGTTGGATTTTCGCTTCTGCACAACTCAGAAACAGTCTGTGCGAACAGGGCCTAAGACTGTTTGCCAGCAAATTGAGAAAATCGGATCCCACAATTCACCCCCCTCTTGTGGCTGTGTACTCTCTAAAGCAACAAGTAGTAT